>PVJX010012162.1:0-51130 GCA_004027295.1 Dolichotis patagonum
ATGCATGGTAGGTTCCGGGTTCTGATCTCAGCCCCAGAGGCAAAGTGACCGGATTTAAATCTGTCTTCTGTGTGACCTTGGGGCGTTTCCCTTAACCCTGTGGAATGTGAGATGATAATAATGCACTCAAGAGGGCTCTGCAGGCACTGAGGGGCTGGGCAGGGAGGGTGGCGCCCAGCACTCTAAGTGCCCTGGACAGCAGCAGCAGCGTTGGCAGGGAGGCGAGGCGGGGGGCGCAGAGGAAGCTGAGGTGTCACCGGAGCCTGGAGTGGAGGAAGCTGAGGGGCAGGTGTTTCTGGGCCAGACCTTGTCCCCATCAGCAGCCTCTGTCCTCTGCCAGGTGGGGCCACTAGGTATAATCCACGCACTCTGATCATTTGCAACTAAAAAATCACCAATTTCATAGCTGGGGCAATTTCCTAGTATTTGTCAAATAATAAATATTGAGATAAATCAAAACTTTATAAAATTAGAAAATGCAAACATGTACCTTTTGTCCAGAAATTGGAGTCATGAGACTCTGTGTTACAGAAATAAACCGTCAGTGTGTGGAGGTGGACATGTGCTGTCCCTGGGCTGTGACTACTACAGGAGATAGTAAGCTGGTGCTTATTATTGTTTAAAAAAAGGTAAAAGGCCAATAATAACAACAACAAACAGCAAACTTTCCTTACTTGTATAGAAAGAATTTTGAAGGAAAAATGCTACTGCCTCTGTGGGAGAATTTTGTGGATGTGTGAGTGAGAGGGAAACGTGATTAGCTTTTCCTTTGAAACTCTATTTTTTATTAATTTATAATAACATTATTTCTGTTATCTTTTTTAAAATAAAGAAAAAATATTAAAAACAGGGAAAGACAGAACTGGGCCTGTGTGTAAATAAAAATGGTCCAGTCTGTTCTCTCCTGTTATGAGAGCTAATATATAGAATTTTTCCAAGCACTGTTATTTTGCTTGTAAGCAGATTGCTTCATCACCAAAGGAGAGTACAGTTTGAGGGAAAAGTAATAAAAATGAAAAATTTAAAGCAGTTAAAAGTTATGCAATGTGAAATTTACCCAAAGAGAAAAATAAAATATGCTGGAGACAGGAGACCCAAACTAGAATCTTAAGAAAAACAAGTTTTAAAACTGTAGGTTTTGGGCTGGGGACTTAGCTCAGTGGCATAAGCGCCTGCCTGGCAAGTGTGAGGTCGTGAGTTCACTCCCCGGTACCGAAAAACAAAACAAACAAAAAAACCCTGTAGGTTTTGTTGGAAATGTAAGACGTTCTATAGGGCTCTAAAGAAGGGAGAAATACCTAAAACTAAATATGAAATGCAGTAAACATGACTTTCCAACCAAACTTACACGCAGTGACAGAAATAAATATACACATGTTTCTGAATTCCCCACCTAAGAGACAAACACCAAGGTGCCAGAAATGCAGCCACTTTAATGAACTGCAGATGCTACAGGTTGGAAGCTAGGAGGAAGAGGAGGCCGGATGTTCCATTCAGTATTTCTTTACAAACAATAATTGGAATGTCTGTCGGTGTGCACATGTTTAACCCCAGGACAACCACAGATACCGTGACTGTTGCTGGAACTTTCTCAGGAGTCTAGTATGCTTACCCCACTCCAAAGCCAAAAAACAGTGAAGACAGCAAAATCTGAACTATGTTATCTTTATTGGTTTTTAGTAAATTTGCTTGTAATTCAAATTTTCTCTTCCCTCTTTGCTTTGTTTCCCCGTCTCCTTCTGTATGTGTGCATGTGTACTCTGTGTGTGTGTGTGTGTGTGTGTGATCACACATTACCTAGAAATTCAAACTTGCTCTTAGGTGATTTCAAGCATTAGGTTAGATCCAATAAAATTTCCAGACACTGCGACCTTTTTTGAATCACACGTGCTGTCCAGTGCCTTCGAAAGACACAGTCATTTCCTGCGTGGTGTTTTCAGCGATATATCTCACGATTCAGCCTATTTAAATACTGGTATTGTTTCAAAAAACAGCTTTAATTGTTTAAAACTTTAATTATGGAAATGTTCAAAATACACACAGGGGCAGAGTGCCCTTGTGTGAACCTCAGAGCCTCATCGTGCAGCCCGGTTGTGGGGTCAGCCTCCTGCTGCGTGGGCCAGCCTCCCGGGGCCCACGGTTGGGGCCCCAGCTCATCCAGTCCTCGACAGGTGCTCTGGGCTCGGTCCTGTGTGGGGAGCAGACTGACCACGCAGCCCCTTTGTGTATCCTCCACCGATGTATCAGAATGAGGCTGTGTGGGTGTGGGTGCTCCGGGGCCCGGTGCATCCTGAGTTCCCGATGCAGCGGCAGCCTGGGATCCTGCCGCGGGGGCTGGGCTGTGGGGTGCAGTCCCGGGTCTGTGCCTGCTGCAGCACTGGCCTCCGCAGGCTTTTGAGTCACCGAGTACCCCACCTCCGAGCCTCGCTCCCCCCCCCCCCCCCGCGAGCTGTGTGCAGTGGGGAGGGAAGCCTGGCCTGAGTTAGGTAAGAATCAGTTACTGCTCTGCGTTAATGGTTACCGTACTCACTTCTGTAACGATTTGAAGGTTCTTAAGAATTGGTTTTGTAAATAAAAGTAACTGCTTTCACCACCACCATGAATTACTATAGCATTTTATCTCCTAATTATTTTATTTTATTTTATTTTATTTTATTCTTAGTACTGGGGTCGAACTCATGACCTAGCACTCTCCAGGCAGGTGCTTATGCCACTGAGCTAAATCCCCCACCCTCCAGTACTATAGCATTTTAATTATATAATTATAATTAAAATATGTAAATTTTAATAAATTAAAATATATAAAATTTATATAATTATAAATTACATAATTTATATATATGTGTGTGTGTGTTTTATTAGTATGTATTAAGTAACCAGAATAGTGGCTTTCATTTTATTTTTAGCACTTTGTTTCTGTGGCTAGGAATAATACATTAAACCTGGGCCTGGTGGTGCAGGCCTGTAACCCCAGATCTCTGGGCGCTGGAGGCGAGGGAATCCTAAGTTCTAGCCCAGTCTAGGCCACTTCACAATTTCACAAGACTTTGTCTCAAACTAAAAAATAAAAGGGCGGGGTGCTGCTCAGAGTGAAGCGAGGTTTAACCCCCTTTCCCACCCCAAGGGTGCCCACTAAAATTCAGCACATAACCGCATTAGTCTCTTGCTCCAAGTCACACTGAGACAATCATTTATATTCGAGCGTCGCATTCAGACACGAAGGGTGAATGCAGCGGCGTGCCTGGCTTGTGTCGCCGCCCTTGCAGGAGGAGCTGGGTCACAGTACCATTACAATCCCAGGCCCAGACACACGTAAACTCGAGGCCAGAAACTCCCCAGAAACAGGCACTGGGCCGTTTCCTCCTCCTGTGCTAAGTTCAGAAACATTCGGCTAAAATCAGGAGCAGGGAAGACACACGGTCAGGCTCCACCCCTACCAGGCGCTCCTAGGGTTCTGTGAGTTTTCTCATTTAACTCACTGAACAGCACCTGTGAAGTGGTGGTCTCATTGCCCCCATTTCACTGATCAGTAAACCGAGGCATGGAAAAGTTAGCTGATGCATCCAGGACGCACAGGAGTGGCTGTGTGGAGTCCCAGGTCCAGGTCCTTTGGCTGCACCGGCCGGCCTTTGCCTGCGTGGCGAGGGTGCACAGCTGGCCTCGGGCCTCCGTGGCGTCTTCCCAGGTGGGCAGTGCCCCTTCGCAATGCCAGGGCTCAGGCTGAGTGTGGTTCCTGCGGGAGCACAGAGCTGTGGGCGGCTGGGGCGCTGCCCGCCATCCTGCCTGGGAACGCTGCGGGAAATGGGTGTTAGTCGCGGATTCTTCCTGGATCCTCTGTGCGCACCGGCTACAAGGCTTCACAGACTTGAGCAGCGCATTCACACTAAAATTGTACCAGGCGATGGCTTTCATTGCAACATTTTGGATCAGGAGGAGAAGCAATACTTCCCAGGTGTCTCTTCACTAATTCTACTTCTACTAATGCCAGTTCCCTTTCTTATCATTTGCTGATTATTACTGGTATATCGATGACCTTGATGAATTAATTTGGGAGAGTCCTTAGGTTTCAGACTGGTTTGATGACTGACAAACCCGATGTGGTATTGCCAGTGTCCTGTGGTCATTGGTTTCGGGTTCCCTCTGACTTGCTGAGTTCTGATAGTTTCTTCTTTCTGTTTGTCTCCTCTGATTAAGCAGGGGGAGGCCTGGGTGGGCTCTGTGTTGTGACCCCACTGAGATGGCAAGACCGTTGGTTACCACTTTTGGAATATGGGGAGCTTTCACTCAGGGCCGTTGACCAAATCCTTGGAGTTCTTGGCAGAACTGTTTCAGGACAGAGGAGGATTTGCCAGCATCTTGTTAGTACCACTAGCAAGCGTCTGCTACATTGGAAATGTCAGGAGAGCTCGCTGCCTGGGTTCTTAAGGGAATCACAGTTTGGCTGCAGAGTAGTGCCAGGTACACATGTGGGGAGAAAATGACCCCTGCATTCACAGTGATGTGGCGGGGATACGGGCAAAGCTTACGTTGTGAAGGCTGTTCATCCTGAAATTTAGAGCAAAAACGAACGCATTTCTAAAGATGTCAGTCGGTACAGAGCTTGAACTACGGGAACTTAGTCTGCCTCTTAAGAATGCGCTAAACCACCTGCTTGTCACTGCTGCACTGCCCTACCTGGGGCTCGTTTCCTGAGATACAGGGACTAGTGTTACCTGGTAGTTAAAAGGTTGTGTTTGCTTTACTCTCTGTTTGCTTTTTACTTACATATTACAAAGCACACACTCGTATTTGCCAGCTAAGTCTCTAAGGTGGTTTGAAGGACACACTGTAATGGTTTGGCTCTCATTAAAGGCTTGCTTGACTTACAAAAGGAGAATATTTGCTACTCTAGCTGGGATTCCCAGGGTCTCTCCTCTTTCCTGGGAGCCTCTCCATGTGTTTCCTCCTCTCTTAGTAAAATGAGACCTCGAAATCCAATTCCAGATTGGTCAGCAGCCCTAAATGTGCAGCTTTCACAGCTACTTCAGGCTTTGTGAGTGTGAATGATGGGAAATTTAGTGCATCTGGCTTGTTAATTCTGTGATTTTTAAAATTTCCCTGTGCCACAATTTAAGTCTGAGCCGTAAGGCTCTTGCTAAAAGGGTAGGCTTGAGTTTGTTTGTTTGTTTGTTTGTACTTCTCAAAATGTGTGATGTAAGGAGGCTGCCCAGGTGAATCTTGCCATGGTGAAAAGTGACTGGTGAAGGTGAAAGGGTCTATTTTGGTCTGCTTAGTATTTTTACAAATAATAAAAATAGCCACTGATTGATAAGTGAGTATCTTTGGAGTATTTAATGTAACTGTCTTATAGCACATGTTGTGTGAGCCTTTGATATTCTCTGTGCTTATTATTAATTTTACTCCGATGTTAGCATTCTGTTCTGTAACACATATCCAAGACAATCAACTTGTTAAGAGAAAAGGTTTGCTGGGTTTCACAAGGTTCAGTCCATAATCAGTCTTCACCTTTGCTTTGAACAAGGCAGGGATGTGTGGCCAAGCAGAGCGGATCACCTCGTGGCTTCCCAAAGTGCCCAGCAAAACTACATCCCCGGTGCCCTAAAGTTTCTGCCACTCCCAGTAGCACGAGGACTCTTGGGATACCACATCTAAGATTCAGCAAGTGCGTAGACTGATGTGGGATTTCCTCCAGGAGAAGGGTGCTCACCGGCTGACCTACAGCAGTGGCATGGGCCAGGATGAGCCCGGCAACTTGGAGGGCTCCCCAGCCTCTTGTGGAGTGAGGAGGTCGAGCTGGTGGCTGCTCGGTCTGCCTGGGCCTCCTTTTGCTGTCTCCCCGCATGTTCACCAGCACAGCAAAATGTGGTGCAGTCATCAGGGCCTGGCGGATAATGTGAGTCTGCGGGAAGGCGACAGTGGGCCTTGAGTTTCTCTTAGTCATTGTGTTACTTCCAGGGCGGTAGAACAGGCATCTCCTGTTCTGCAGGAGGCAGTCTTGCTGCAGAGCCGAGCGGAAGCAGAGGGCTTAGGGAGGCCAGGCAGGGGCTTAGGGAGGCCACGCAGGGGCTTAGGGAGGCCACGCAGGGGCTTAGGGAGGCTAGGCCCAGGGCTGAACTCTAGGTGGAGGCTGCAGCCTCTGCTGCTCATGGGTGCTCTTGTCTTCTGGTGTCCGTGGGCTCTCATCAGAGAAGACTCTCTTGGGGGCCTGGTCAGGCCCAGCTGAGGGAGCACTGGAGCAGCTGCACCTGCTTTGGGGGATGAGCCCTCCGCTGATAAAGGGCAGATGATAAACAGGGTGCTTTCCGAGCCAGCGGGAGGGCGCCTGGGCCTTGGTTCCTGGACCTGCAGTGCAGTGCAGTGTGAGCGCTGGGGCCGGGAATCAGGAACGCAGAGGAAGCAATGAGGATGCGGCCCCTCAGCCTGCAGAACGGAATCAAGGCCAGCAGAGGCTGAGCGCAGGCACACACACAGGCAGAAGCAGCGTGATACCCGTCTGTGTGTGTAGCGTGTGTGCTTCTAAGTGAGTGTAGACTCACAGCGTCCCACTTGTGCCTGGGGAGGCAGTGTGCAATATGCTTTGTACTGTGTGCTACAGAAAATTATTTGAAAAATACTGATTTTAGAGCGTTGCCTTTAGGGCTGGAAGGTGTGAGCTCTCCTGGCTCTGTCTGAGGCTTCCCCATCAGGGGATTCGCTACGCCCATGATTTGGCCAGGTCTTCTTGTGGGTTTTTCTTGAAGTCAGGTGTGTGGCGTACCTGGCGAGGCACCCAGCAGCACGGTCCCAACCCTGCCCTCGCCCCTTTCTCCTTTTGGTCCACTGGAGGACATGCTGCTTCTGATGTGGGAGTTCTAGGCCAGAGTCCTGACCCTGGGGGTCCCAGCTGCTCACCCCTGAAAGCAAACAGAAAAAGTCATGGAGAAGTACAAAAGGAATTTATTTTTTTAATTTTGTTTTAAAGAGGAAGAAAACAGAAAAATAAAAAAGAAGAGACATACAAACAACAACTACAAGAACAACAAAAACCCAAAATAACAACAACATAATCTGATAGGAATTTAACTATGGTTGTAATATTGCATACTGTTACCTTCAAAAGAGATTACAGATATAGACATGCAAAATTAATAATAGATATAGACATGCAAAATTGACCTAATCATGAGTATTAACTGTTCTTTTCCAAGAACTAATAGAATTAGTAGTACATTAGTAGTAGCTAAAAAAATTAGCTTTTTTACATATAGGTAACAAATTTATACCTTTTTCCTTTTCCCTTCCTTTTTTTCTCCTTTCCCCATCCTAGTTATTTTTCCCCTTTGAGCAGTTTCATACCCTTTAACAGTATCTATAGTAAATTTTGTATCTTATTTACTCTTTAAGTTTCTTACACTAAGGAGACAGTGTGGCATTTACACATGTGAGTTTCATTGATTTCACTTACGAGTGTGATCTCAAGTTGTATCCATTTATCTATAAAACCCTCAACGTGATCCTTCTTTATAGCTGAGTAGTATTCCATTGTATAAACATACCATATTTTTAGAAAAGCAATTATCTGTGTAGGTACATCAGTAAGACAATGGGGTGGCATTATTACCCTTGCTTTGGGGGAGCTCATGTGAGCTTTAGGCTTAAATAGAGAAAGAGTGGGGCCCGTAAGAGGTATGCATAAAGAAACAGTCTCGGCCAAGCAGTGGACCTGTTGGTCATTGCATCAGATCAGGGTCTGTTGGTGGCTCTGGAGATGTCCTGAGCACAGGAGGGACCCTTGTCAGCCTGTGTTCCTGTCACGGGGCCCTTACTCCCACTCGGGGTGATGTCGTTGCGGGGTGATCTGTCCGAGAGGCCCCTGCTGTTCCTGAAATCCAAGCTGCTGCAGGCGTAGAATGGTGACAGGAGCCTTGTAAAAGCTGGCAGTTGAGTGTCCCTGAGAGTCTTCAGGGTGCGGAGGGCCAGGAGAGCGAGGGGTTAGCAGCCGTGTGCTACCGGCTGGCAGACAGAGACCCAGCTGCAGTGCCGAGTAGGGATCTGACCGGAAGTTCAGGTCACAGGGGCGATGTAGACAGCCGAGGTGGAGATGCCACCCTTGTCCTGGCTTTAGGCTTAAACAGACGCGCAGCGTTCCCCTGGCCCTGGTTCCCCACGGCTGCCAGGCACCCTGGTTTCCTCCTGGCCTGGAAGCCACTTAGTTCTTCTCTAAATCTCAGTCTCACGGGCTTTCCAAGGTCAAGGTCACCTTGGTTTCTGTTTGTCCACTTGTTTCTCATGATCCTCCCCACTTTCTTTCACAATTTCTTGCATCCTCAAAGGGCATGGCCTCTATAACTGTTGCCTTTGAGTCAGGAAGCCGGAGGATATTTTCTCCATTTTTTCCTTGTAATTTGTCTCATCTACCATTGAGCAAAAATGTATAAAGCGAGCCTTGTGTAGAGCACTGCACATGCCAGGTTCAGAGCACTCGAGAGTATTTGGAAGAAACCGTTTTCATCGGCACTGTCTCTGCTTCTCAAACAGCGCAGGACGGCAGTGACTCACTCAAATTTCCGTGGTGTGAAGGGTTTTAAGTCACAGAAATGTGACGTGGGCTGAGGAAGTAGACCAGGGCAGAGCACAACCTCACCTATGCAAGTGCAGATTTTAATGAGGGACTAGAAAGGGATAACTAATCCTCCGCGGTTAGTGCTGCCGCCACAGACAGTGGGGAAGACAGTCTCATCCAAAGCCCTTGCAGGGGAGATGATTAAGCCAAATTTAATTCACTCGAAGATTCGAGAATGTGAACATTGCATGTTCTTGGGGAAAAAAAATTTTCCTCTTTGGGAAAACCAAAATAATTATTCTGTAAAACCTCTGGAGCCTGCCTCCTCAGCCTGCCTCCTTTGAAGCTGACTTCACGGCCTGCAGTGCTGTATCTTTTGCTTATATGCTAGTGACTTAAGGGTGTTTTGTTATCTGAACACAAACAGAATTTCCATGCTAATTTGAATGATGATTGCTTTTACTTTGGTGCTCAATCGGAGCGCTTTTTGTAGGGGAAAAAATAGAGGTAAGGAAGTCGCTGGAGAGGGTTATGCAATTACGCTCTGAAGTGCCTCTCCTGACCATTGAAGTAGAAGGTGAAAATTAAACAGTCAGCCATATACGGATGTTAAAAAAAGTAGACATACTGGTCTAAAATTGAATATCAGTGATTTGAATTCTTTAGCTCTTTGTGCATTGGTTGGTGAGTTGACTTTACTTTCATGGAAGATAGATGATAAATTCAAACAGTTAAAGGGCACCTCTCCCTCCCTCCCCCAGTTCCTTTATGTCCAGCTGCGGCTTTCCCACAGGGTCTGGGCTGGGCTGTTAGATTTGCTAACTGCAAACTTTCACGCCTGCTTTGGTAAACACTTTGCATGACAGTGGTGCCACCTGATCAGGGAATACTGTGTGGGAGGAAATGTCACTTTCTGTGTGGAAAAACCATGCCTTAGGTCTTGATGTCCATACATGGAAATAAAAACACCCTTCCCCTAGTTGCAGGGACAAGCTTTGTGGGGCTGAAGGCTTTATGTAACTTAATAGGTAAAGGAAATGCAGAAGTTCTTTCGGGGTGAGTGAGGATAGGACCGGAAGGCTTGGAGGTAGACAGGGAGGGATAGCCACGTCAGAGAACTGCGGAGAGTTGAGGGGCCATGCATTTAGGTTCAAGGTACCCAAGTCATCACGGTGATCACCACCAGCATGGATCAGGTTCGCCCTCTGTAGCAAGCTCTGTTTAAACGCACGTAAGTGTGTTCATCATTAATTGAGGAGGCTGCAGAGAAGAAAACCAAAACAGAACAAAACAAAAAAAGCAGACCACTCAAGGTAGCACACCCCAGGGAAGCGCTTGCTGGAGAGACTGCCTCTGAAAATTCTGTGTGCTGAGGTGGAGCACTGCTTGGTTTCCAGGCTGTTTGGAAGAACAGTAGCTTTGCCGTGGCTGAGGGGGTGGCCTGGACAGAACCCCTTCCTGAGGGTCAGAATGCATGAGTGGAAAAGCCAGTGCACATAGAGTAAGCATTTTTATCAGCACCCCATGTGTGTCCCTGAAAAATCCGTCAAATTTCATAAAACTGCACACTGAAAACAATGGGAGGAAAAATAAGAGGACTGAAGCATGTCTCTCAAAACCTGTGCAGCTTTGTGGCTAGAGAAATAACACAAGCAAAGAAAACCCTAACAAAGGTCTGCACTGACCAGGGCCAGGTCCCAGAGAAACGGTCATTAACCCTAACCCTAGGGCCCCATCTCCTTCCCTCTCTATGTTGCCAGCCTCTAAGTCCTTGCTCCTAAAGAGACCCCTTTCTGCCAGCTCAGTGCTAGGATCCAGGGTCTGTCTTCATCATCAATAGTTTGCTCCCTTTCCCCCTAACACTTTCCCACCAGATGGAACCACTGGAGGGGACTGTCCCATGCTGCAAGGTGGGACAGTCATGCATGTACCACCAGTGGTTCAGACCGCCCTGCAGCAAGACAGAAATCATGGCCCTGCTGTGAATGTGTTAGGCCCAGAAGAAAGGACAATGTTCTTACATGTTTCCAGACAGTTTAGCTGAGAGGAGAGAACCACGAAACTTTTCTTGCCACTCCTTGCACTAAGGAAAGAATAAGGTGCTTCTGAAGGGTTATAGAACATATTGGAAGAGCATCGTTTGTTGGTGAAACATCCCCTTGTTATCCCCTTATTTGAGAGAGAATTTGCTTCTCTTTACTTCTCACAAAAGTAAAAAGAAAACTGGCTGATGTCCTGCAAAAAGGAAAAATTAATGGCACAGGAACCAATGTGACTTCTGCATTACAGGGATGTCACTCCTCTGCTAATCTGTATCATAGAATGACACTTGGTAGTAAAGCAGACTGTATGCTGCCTCAAACAGGAAGAAAGAGTAGGAGAAACAACTCTAAAAACTAGTCAGTTGATTATAGTAATCCCTGCAGCATCAGAGAATATTACAAGACCCCCAGTGACTACTTGAAACTTTAGATAGTACCAGACTGCATACAAGCAGTGTAATGGCTCAACAGTCCATTTGGTAATCTAGCCAGTTACTAAGTAATTAACAGATGGGTAGCATCCACAGTGTGGATACACTGAACTAGAGGATGACGATTCATGGCCTGAGCCAAAAGGAACTAGGCAGCACAAAATTTTACCATGCTGCTCTTTGCATTGTTTTCTTCTTCTTTGTAATCCAAGTAGCTGGGATTCCACGCGTCAGCCGCCACCCCAGCTCCTCTCTCTTTTTATTTTTTATTTTTCTGAGTTTTATTATATTAAGCAATGTATACTTAATGGGAAAATAAAATATCAACAAAAGATTAAAGTTTAAATATGCAGTGAGTGATTAGAATAAACATCAACATTTTTGGCATCAACTCTTTACCCGCTGAGAAAACCTAAAAAGTAAGAGCAGGAGTTTCCTGTGTGAGCCACAATGAAAACACAAACACGAGTGTTTCGTGTTCCTGTCTTTTCTTGCCGTCAGTCATACATAGTTGCTGCGTAACCATCAACGGCATCTACTCTGCCTTTCATTGTGTTGTAAAATATGACCACTGAGGATTCACTGTCAATTTTTTTTTTTGTACTGGGACTCGAACTCAGGACCTTGTGCTTCCAGGCAGGTGCTATCCCCCTGAGCTGTATCCCCAGCTCTCACTGTCAACGTGTTTGTTTGTTTTTTGTTTTGCTGTTTTTGAGACAGAGTCTCCCTATGTAGTCCAGGCTTACCTTGAACTATGTAGCACAGGCTGGCCTTAGACTCATAGGATCCTCCTGCCTCTGCCTCCCGAGTGCTGGGATTACAGCTGCACTGTCAATCTTATCATCATGGTGTAATGTGAATAGTATCAGTACTGTGTCCTTTTTCTTCATATAGGAAGCCAATGTTACGTTTCTGAAGTCCAAAGATTTTACTGTACATTTCTCTATTGGGAACTTGTTTTGGGGAATCTCGAATAGTTTGCAATAGTTCCTATGCTGGTCAACTGGTGTCCTTTTAGCAAATGTAACTTCAACGGGAAACTAGTGAACCAGTTGTTGAATGTGACCCTTGTGTTACCTTTTGAAATGAGTGCACCAAGTTGTCCGTGTTTTCAGGTGGGGTATAAATTGTTCGACAGTTTGAGACAAAGCTTTCCGACACTGAGTGAATAGCACCTAAACTGTTGAAGTATTTTCTTTATGGTGGGTCGTTTTGTCATCAAAATATAGGCAATTTTGAAGAAACTAAATCTTTTAAGTGTCATCATTGTTTAAAAACCGCAAGACCACATCCACCACTTCTCTGTGAATCCTTTAGATTCTGATGATGAGAATGATCAAGTCCTCTGTGAAGGCTTTCAGCTCAGGTAGGGAGGAGTCACAGTAAATACACATTCTGAGTGGTAATGTTGGTACATATGGGATGGTTTGCTTCTATTTCATTATTAGTGCATTTCACACCATCTTGTAGCATGTTGTTGATATAAAACAATTTCCAACATTGAATCACAGTGTTGGTATTTGATCCAAGAGGTTTCAGAACTGGCAAGAACCTAGTGACATTTTCCCACCTAGTTTGAAGGTTGGATCGTTCGGGTATACGTGACCATATTGTAATCAAATATTTATTTCCATTACTGTTTTCTTCCTCCTCTGAATCAAGGTCTCCAGTCTGTACTTCTTGGTCATATCTTGCCGACTTCTTTGGCTTACATGCTCCATGTCATCATCGGTAGCTGAATTACCTGGTGACATGTTGTCACTCTCCTCCCACAGGTGGGAAAGCAGAGTTTCATGCAACATTGTACCGAATTGGGCTAATTCTGATCCAGCGGGCTGCGCAGGAGCGCGCTGAGCGGGTGCAGACAGGTGGTGCCCAGGGTGCACTGGGCAGGCTGGCCGGCCGTGCCTCCTGTCTGTGTGGCATCTTCAGAGGTGCTGCCCGGCTGGGCCCCATCACAGCGTGCACCTCGCCCCGCCTCCTAACCCTTTCTTAAACCGCATTTGAGGTCCTTCTTTATTACTGAAATATACTTCCCTAGATTACCCTTCCCTTCTGTATTCGCTTTATATTTCAGGTACATAAAAGCGTCATCTCTTGAAAAATTGCTCTGGTCTGGCATAGCTCCTGTGATTCCCCCCTCACTATTGTAGAGAGGTTTTTTTCCTTTTCGTGAGTGTCTGCATGACTCGTGAGGTTGTTGAGGGGTGACAGCGTGAGTAGTGGGCTGGACGCTGCGAGGCCGAAGTTCTGGCTTTGGAGGCGACACCCTAAAGCCTGGGTTGCCTGTTTCCTGATCCCTCTGCCAGTTCATTTCTATTTATTTAAATGGGGTTGAAGCTAGCTTACTTCTAACGGGCACCATGGTGGTAACAACGGTGAGCAAACATCGTGTGATATTAATTCCTAAGTGACAGCCCACTGATGTGCAGAGGACGTCTGTATTTCTAGTCTCTATGTGTTTATTATGTAAAATAATTTTCTGTGTTGTTGGGAAATCACAGAATGTGGAGAATTCTGCACACTTCCTAGTACTGTGTTGTTTGCTTATAGATTTGTGTGCGTATCCACACAAAAGCATACATGTACACACATAGGCACACTGCCTTGACCGTTATGATTCACAGTGAGGGGAATTCTAAAAAGGAGAGTTCATCGGGGTCACAGCCTGCTCATCTGGGAGGAATTGGGAATCCAGCCCTTCCCCATAGTACTGTTTTCTCTTGTTTTTATGTCCCAGCTGTAGGTGGACTTCCTCCTTAGACTTTCCACACATTTTCCCCCTCTGCCAAAGGGGACTTACGACAATCTGTTTCCCTTTGTTTCTCAGAACATTTTGCTTATATGTTTTTACTTGATGCTTCCTTTGGTCTTAGACATGGGTAGGGCTCTAGAGCAGTGTACCTGGAGAGCTAGAACCCAACTGGAAACCTCAGCACCCAGGGATGGGTCAGTGCAGCTGGCATCCAGACCCAGAGCTTGCAGGGTCTTGTGAAGGACTGTCCCACCCATGTGCTCAGCCCTGCAGCCTACTGGAAAACCCCCACAGGGTGTTATGTAGTACCAGGAGTGGGGTTACTGGCCCTCAAAGATCTGGTAACATTGACCCCCAGGGTGAAGCATTGGGCCAAAGAAGCACTCGAGGCTTCACCGGAGTGTGAAGGGGCTTGCTGATGGATGACAGTGTGTGACAGGACAGACAGCTGCCCACTGGCCTCACGAGGTGAGGACTTCCTCTGTCTGGCTGCCCACAGTGGTAGAACACAGTCACGTGTGGCTGGGGTGCCTGAGGACTGCAAGACTCCACAGAGTGGTGCTTTAATTAATCTTCATGTGAATGATTGCTGACTCCCAGGCTGATGGGGCTGGATCTGTACACACTGTGCTGGCTGCCCGGGGTCCAGGAGACTGGGGTCACTGACCCCCCCGGGGATGTCCCAGTTGTGCTCAGAGAAGGCCAGCTGGGCTACGAGGAAGTGGCAGTGATGCAGGGACAGGCAGGGATGAAGTCCTAAGCGTGAGAAAGACACGCGGAAATTGCGGCGTTTGCCCCAGAAATGGCGGTAGCTTCTGAGCACGCCCTGAAAGTGGGTTTGGGTCGTGACTTCCCTCCGGTTCTGTCTCCACAGGCTCCTTCATGATGGTGAATGGGTCCGGACGGCCCGAGGGGCAGCGAGCGCACCTGTTGCTCCCTCAGCTGAAGGAGAATGACACCCACTGCATTGATTTCCACTACTTTGTATCCAGCAAGAGCAGTTCTGCTCCCGGGCTCCTCAATGTGTACGTGAAGGCCAACAGCGGGCCCCTGGGGAGCCCCATCTGGAACCTGTCTGGGGCCCCGACCGGGAGATGGAACCGCGCGGAGCTGGCCATCAGCACCTTCTGGCCCAACTTCTACCAGGTCTGGGCTCCCTTCCGTTTTGGGTTTGGAGCACCCTCTCATTTCTCAAGATACCAATTGTCTCTTTAATGCTTAGGATGTCGTTTTCCCTTTGTGAGCACCGTCTGTCAGTCTTACCCATGCTGCGTGGTCAGCAGGGTCTCGCCGCTCTGTATAGTGAGCCAAACGCGACTCACACTTACCAAGCCCGACGTGCAAGTGTTAAGGACAGGGCTGCAACTGCAGCGGGGCTGGCGGTGCTGTCGGCCAGGGTATTATGCCTTCTGTGCTCAGTAGGCTGAGTGACCACAGACAGCACTCCAGGCTAGGAAAAGCCATCTCTGCCCCGGATGCGACTCTAAGGGGCCCAGCCAGGAAATGAGCCCTCCGGTGGGTCCCTGCCCAGGTCCTTGTCACAGAAGGGCAGCCACATGTCCTGTCCTGGTATTTTGGAGGAGCCTTGAGACCCTCTTTGCCCACGCTGAGTGAGTGTCCTGTAAAGTAGCTGCAGACAGAGGCCCAGGGGCAGCGGGGATGGGATGCAGAAGAACCTGAGGTCAGGTCTCTCTGTTGGGGACACTCACACCACAGCACCTTGTGGGACCAGAGGTAGGATTTGAGTGGCAGTGGCACTGGGGGGCTTTTTGCTTTAACCCACAGTGTACTTTGCAGATAGCTTGCTACTGAGGGTACAGATGGTTTTCAGCTGCGAGGTGTCTACAGCAACCTGTGGGATCTTGCCATTCTCTTTTTACTCCATTGGCTCCTTTGGGGGTCAGCTGGGCCTCGCATGCGAGGTCATCTTCATGTGTAGTGAGGTGCTTGGCTAGAACCGGGACGGAGATCCGGTCTCTGGGGAGCTGCTCGTCTTGGGGGGATAAATGGCACCCACTCACCCTCTCCGCCTGCTTGGTGTTGGTGGATCCACCAGGCCCACCCTCCCCTCCCGCTCCAGCAGTGTCGGGAATAAAGAGCCAGAACTTCTCACTTCATTTAGGTTTGCATCCCTGCATCTACAGTGATCTCTGCCATTCAATGAGTGCTAAGTAAACATTTCTTGAGTGAAAGCGAAGAGGCAGTAAAAACTCTGTTAGTATACGTGTAAATTATTAAAACCTTTTTAGAGTACACTTGGACAATAAATTTTAAGAACATTAAAAATTTACATACATCTAAATTAAGCAATCTATTATTAGCCGTTTAGCCTGCACAAATAATGAAGAGTGATTGCAAATAATTAACTACAAGAATATTCATAGCAGCTTATTTATCCAACCCCCCCCAAAAAAAATCAGACACAGTATTATTTCCACCAATAGAGGATTTAATTTGTGATACCTCGGTACAGAAATTCACTTTGCAACCATTAAGGATAATGTTACGAAAGAACATTTAATGATAGATTTTAGCTTATGTTAGTAAATGGATAAAACCCAGTAAAAGCAATACTAGCTAAGTTCCATTCTTAAATTTCAAATTTATGTAACATGGACCAGTGTGTATTCTGAAATAAATACATGCAAAGTGACACCTGTTCAGGTAGTGGAATAATAGGGGTTTTTTTTTTCTTTCTGCCAACCCTGTCCGCTCACTCCCAAGCCCATGCTCAGGGCGCCTTGGTTTGTGAGGTTAGGAAGCCCTGCAAAGGCAGTGCCTGCCTGAGCTTTGCCCTTTATCACCTGGGGATGGCAGCGCCCTAGCATCGTTAGCACCCTGACATCGTTAGCACCCTGGCATCGTTAGCACCCCGGCATCGTTGGCACCATGGCGGGCAGCACCCCCCCCCCCCAGGCACAGTGCTGATTACTGATGACGCAGGAGAGATGTCAGTGGGAAACTTCCCCATCGGCTGTGGCCCTGCAGGCCTGGGTGATGTTTCCTGGCTGACAAGAGGGGCAGCTGTGAGAACAAAGACGGTGTAAAAAGAAACCACTTTCCAGAACTTTTCTATGGGTCACCTTGCTGCGGGCAAAAGGCCAGGGCCACTGGTGCCTCTGGGGAGCAGCTTCCGAGGAGGCTACAGCGGAGCCCGGCCTGGCAGCCCTGGCTCAGGAGAAGACCACCAGCTCCAGATGCACATAGCGTGTGAGCCATGCAGGAGCCCGCGTGGGTGTCAGTGCCCGCATGGCTGTGTCTCTGAGGAGCCCCGTACAGCTGAGCTGTGAATCCGGCATACGGCCGCTACAGTTCTAATCTCAAGAAACTGACATTTTTTCTGGTTTCATGCCTGCATGGTGTGACATTCTCATTTCTGAACATGGTGCATGAGTGGCAGTGTCCACATGATGATGCCTTCTTAGGATGCAGAGCCGCTGTTTTTGGGCCCCAAGGCTGCAGACAGCATAGTGGGACCTAGATATCGAAAGGGGTGACACTGCTGGGAGCCCAGCAGGGTACAGGGAGTTGACAGTACCTCTGCGTTACAGTGAAGCCTGCAGTATACATAATGGAGACTGAAAAACTTAGGGTGAGGTTTGCAAATACTTGAAATATTCATCTGTTAAAATACACTCAAACAGTACCTTACTTGTGTGGTGTACTATCACATTAATAGTTGGGGCTTTTCGTTACTGTTGGTTTACGGGGTTTTTGTGGGCCTGCGATTGAACCCGGGGCCTGGCGCGTGCTGACTGCATGTTCTGCCAGCCAGCTGTGGCCCTGACCTGCCGGTCGGGTTTCGATGTAAGGCAAGGTGGGTGCATGAGCGGTTTTAACGACATTTCATGTTATGATTCTGTAATGCGTGGCCTCCTAGTGCAGCTTCAGGACAAGTGCATGGGTTGGACAGAATGGGGTTTGAGTCTCAGCCCTTCTCTCTGAAAGCCTGGACAGCTGCTGTCCACTTTCTGAGCCTCCTTTCCTTGACGATGACCTAAATGCAGAGACCGTGCAGGGTGAAGGTGAAAGGAAAATGCATTCCGGACGTGCTGGCCTCTCCGTAAATGCCGGCAGCTGAGCTGGTGTGAAGCTTGGCAGGAAATGGCCGAGTGCTGCCCAGGTTCACTTTGTGGACCATCAGGAAGGTGTCAGAGGGCCGTGGGACGCAGGAGCAGATCTCTGTGGGCAACAGTGCGGGAAATGGAGGCATCTCGGTTCCCTTGTGGAAGAATGTTCAGCACTGCAGTGCCCTGACATCACTGGGTGAGGTTTCCTGATCACGCTGGGCTCGCCCTTCCAGGGACGGCGTGGGGACTCACTCAGGACTGACCGGCTCGCAGCCTCCTCCTTCCTGCTGCCTCCTGGGCCTCTGTCCAGAGCGTCCATTGCTCACACGGAGCCTGTGGTCAGAGTCTGCTCTGTGAGTTGCAGTGCTGAGGCTGGAGCCATCACTCACACGGGACACCAGTGCCCAGGTGACGTTGTTAACCATCCTCTGTCTTCCTGGGCACAGCTAATTACAGCACAGCAAAGCCTCTGGCGGGCAGCCTCCCTGGCCCCTGATGGTAGAATAGTATTCTGCAGGTAGGAGTCACAGAGCTCACCTGGAATGTTGCCTAGTGGCAGGTTAATTACAGTTCCTGGAAAGTATTTGGTGATTAACACCAATTTAATTCCTTAAGTAAAGGCTGTCCTAATCCCTGCTCCTTAGCACCGCCCCCTGGGGCTCTGTGGTGCTGGGAAGTGCAGCCCCTACCTGCCTTGAGCACCTGCTTCCTTGGATTTAGGAATCAGCTTCCTACCATTTCAAGAAGAGAATTTTCCTTTCCCTCCTGCTTTATTGCACTGGTGGAAAAAAACACTCAATTTCTGGCTTTGATTTTGCTTTCTGCCCTCCTCTCCCTGTCCCAGCATATTCCAGAGGGCCCTGAAGCACACATGTCACCAATCCATGTCTGTGGGTTCTTTCTGATCACACCTGTGCACAGAAGCCTCAAACCTGACCTCCGAGGCTCTTGCAGGACAGCAATTCTGGCTTAGCGTAGGCTGGGAGGCGGGGCTCAGGGGTCACGAATGGGAAGAGTGGCTTTGTAAAGAGAAGCATGTGAAAGCACGACATGGCCACTGAAAAGCACAAACGCAATCCAGGTCTGACAGTACGCACCTGTAATCCCAGCACTTGGGAAGCAGAGGCAGGAGGATCACCATGAGTTCTAGGGCAGCCTGCACTGCATAGCAGGACCCTATCTCAAATACAAAAAAGGAAAAAAAAAAAAGGAACAAACGTATGAAAAATGTAGGATGAAATAGACAGTGCCAGGGACATTTCTTAACAGTACGAAGGCTGAAACGAGGAGATGGCAGCACCTTGACCGGCCTGTGAGCTGGGAGCGGGAGCACTGAGCCGCTGGGGTTCTCTGAGATCTGCCAAGTCCGAGGAGACCATGGAGGTTCTGCAAGTATTGATTTCAGGGTTACAAATCCGTTTTAGGAAGTCTGCAAACTCAAACCGATGGATAATGAGAAAAAATTATATTTTCTATTAATCAATAGTTTTGCGAAGCAGTGTAGAACAATGCTGGGTTGGGGGAAAATTATTCAGCATAAGGCTGGTTCTGTGATTCTCTCAGATGGGCCCACAACTTTTCAGATAATCACAGAGTGAGTCAGACCAGAGGGGGACAGAATTTTTCCTTAAAATGTTTTTGCTTCAGTGGTAGAAAGCAAACAAAAATATTTGTCTCCAGTGTAGATAATCCCAGGGAGAATGGTATAAAATGAAGCTTAAGGCTCAGTTTTATTAGTAAAGCATTACAGATTTTTATAGGCCTTTTTTTTTTCTTTTCGTGGAAGATTTCATTTCTAAAGGAGGTGGATTTTTATTTTATTTTGTGTAATATTTTGGGCTACGTTGAGTAATGAGCTTATGCTCATTAAGGTGAGTATATAAATGATGAGCTTGTGTTTTGTCATCAGCCGAAATGGGCAGGTCCAGCAAGACCCCTAACCTGACCGAAAACAAGGCCGGCAGGGCTCTGGCACTTTCGTTGCTGGGGCCTGTGGCTCCCACGCGGAGCGCCAAGCATATTGTGTTTGGCTGTGACAAAGTATTGCTCCTGACATGTGCTTTCTTGTTAAGCAGAGTAACGACAGTGTGTTGGAAAGCCAAGCAGGAAAGTCTCTCTCAGAACAGGAGGCTCGACAGTAAATATTTCAGGCTTTGCGGGCCAGCCGGTCGTGGCGGTAACAAGTCAGCTCTGCTGTTGCCTGGAAGAGCCCAGGCCGGGCTGTAACGAAGGAGGGTGGCTCTGTTCCAGTACAGCTTTACTCTCAGATGCAGAAATGTCAATTGTGTACAGTCCTCATGTATCACAAAATATCATTATTCTTCTCACTATTCTCTCACCATGGCAAAGTGTAAACACCATCCTTAGCTTGGGAGCCGTACAGATACCGGAGGCAGCACAGATTTGGCCTGGGGGCGGTAGTTTGCCAGCTCTTGAAATTTATGTTGTGAAAACTGTGCCCCACAACTTCCTCGCATCTGCGTTTCTGGGTCAGATGCATCATTACTCTAGCCTTTACTCAAATCTAGAATGAAACCTTTTAGAAGGTAAGAAGGTACACATTACAGGAACGTATGAATGCAGATGGACTCACCGTGTGTATTTTTGTGACAGTTAAACTTCCTTATGCCCACTTGATTGGCTTAGGGACTGCCTAGGGATGGGTGACGCACACTCCTAGGGCTGTCTGGGTGGGCGTGGAGGCCTGGCCTTGGGGTCTGTTCCTGCCCCCTCACCCTTCTTCTCTGGTGCCTTCCCCTGCCCTGCTTCCTGGTGGCCATGGACGAAGCAACTTTGCTGCACTACTGCCTGCCGCCATGATGTTGCTGCCTTGGAGCAGCTGGCCATGGACTGACTCTCCGGAACCCATGAACCAAATCAAACCTCTTCTCCTTTAAATTGGAGCGCTGAGTATCTCACATCCATATCGGGAAAGCTGGCTAATACAGTTTACACACGATAAATGTGTATAATATATTCTATGTCTATAACGTCTTGTGCTTGGTAGCGAAGGCAGTTTGGTGACCTCAGGAATCCAAACTTGGAGGTAAATTCAGTTGGGATCATGTTCTGACTCTGTTACAACTTGTGTAACCTTAGAAAAATTATTTAGCCTTCCCAAGCAGCCTAATCATCCCTTGAGGGGAATGAATGGGACCCACCTCATATTGGTCGGCTGTGGGAAACTAGGTAACATACACGAGACACCTAGGACACAGAATTACCTTCACAAAGACATACCGTGCACACTTTCTGCTTACTGGGTTACTTTTAGAAGAGAAAAAAAGTCCCTGCCAGTTCTCTAAAGAAACCCAAGCCTTCTAGCACAGATTTTCACTCTATTCTGGTACGTCCAATAAAATCAAACATGGCCCACGCCCAGATCAGTGTCTTGCCTGTCTGTGTCCTGGTCCCAGTGGCGCTGCCGGGCGTCCTGTTCTTGTTTGCTCTGACCTCAGCCTCTCCTGGACCTGGATGTTGGCATTTCCAGACCTCACTACACTCCCGCTGGGCTCTGCACGCGCCTGTCACACGCCCGCCCCAGCACAGAGCTGGCCCTGCAGTGCAGTGGTCCCTTGCTGGACAAAGAGAGATGAAAGCTGTCTGGTCTTTCCTTTGGAAGCTTTCCTGATCAGGGCACTGGGTAGAAAGGCATAGAGAGTGGAAAACTCGCCAGGGGTAAGAGGTCACTGCAAAGCTTTTTATGGCGTTCCGGAATGTCCTTCTCAGAAACCCGTTTTAGACGGGCCTCATCTGCCGGTCCGCTCACTTCAACCCTCGTATTTGTTAGAAACGGCAAGTGAGTTTTTAAGGGGTGGGGACTTAAAGTTAACAGTCTAGCTTCGACTGTGGGACAGCCTTGAAATTTGGGTGTCTTTGCTTAGTCAAGACAGTGCGTGCTTTCTCTTGTATGAGAAACCCAAAGTATCGGCGAATTAAAGAGCGGAGTGAAAGATCAGTGGCAGGACACAGGGAGGTGGATTTTTGCAGATGGGAACTGGACCAGAGATGGAGTAAGAGGAGAGGGAGGAAGGCAGAGGAGGAGGGGCGAGGAGGAGGGGAAGGGGTAGAAAAGAGCACAGATGGGCTGTGAAGGAGCACGGTCTCTGCAGGGCAGTTCCGGAGCGAAGGGCCTTGGTTTGCTGTGATCCGCGTGGCCTGCAAGTGCGGGGCCAGCGCCTCGAGGAGCAGCGGGGTGACCGGGGTGAGGGGCGTGGGGAAGTGTGACCCCTGTGGACATTCCCGGGGTTCGCCTTCAGAACCCCTCCGTTCTTATTCTCATTAGCATGTGTTTGCTGCACCCGCGGTGGGATTGCTCGTGGGGAGAGTCTGTGAGCCTCACACAGCTCCGTGCTTTTCTCACCCTCCCGCCCTTCCCTCCGCCCTCCGTCTGCTGCTCCCCTTCCCTTTCGCCAAAAAAATCTATTTCCGTTTCTTATTATCTATCTTTACTTTGCTACTTATTCTTTCTTTGAGTTTCTCCTGTAAGAGGAACCGCCGGTGTTTAAGCTCACGTGTCTGGTTACTTCACTTAATGTTGTGGTCTCACGGTGCATCCATTTTCCTACAGATGCCTCGGGTTTATCCTTCTTTATGGCACGGTAGTATTCCATTGTGTGTGAACACCACTTTTTTTTTTTTTTGGTACTGGGGCTCGAACTCACGACTGAGCGCTTGCAAGGCCGGCGCTTATGGCACTGAGCTGAATTCCCAGCAAATGCCACGTTTTTTTATCCACTCATCTGTGGCTGTTTTTGAGGGATACTGCAGATTGACAAACGGGATCCCACCGCTGAGCTACGTCCCTCACCCTTGTTATTTATTTATTTGGGGACAGTGATGTGCTAAGGTCCCAGGCTGATTTCACAAGTGGCAGGAATTACAGGTATGTGCTGCTGAGGCCGGCTCAAGGTCCACTTTCCTGGCCAGTGTGACGTGATAGGGGTGACTGGTCGTGGTGGACTCGGCCCCTCCCTGCTGCCCTTGGCTCAGCACAGCCCACAGGACCAGGACCCCTCCCGTCGCTGCTTCCAGCTCTGCAGGATGCAGCACCTGTGGTCCAGGCCCTGCCCTGAGGGCCTTGGGGCCGCCATTTCCCATCCCTCGGGTTCCTGTGCTTCCACGTGTGCCCCTGCAGCCCGCAGCTGTGGAGGTGCCAGGCAGCATGGCCCCGTGGCAGCAGCGCCCACCCCTCCCTGCCTTCCTCCTGCAGTGTCAGTGAAAAAAGCGCCGAGCAGCACCTCGGTCTTGCTTCCTCTCCATCCTCCCACAGTGTCCTCCTCTCCCCCGCACCCTGCAGTGCGCCTGTCAGCACGCAGCGCTGCCCGGTCCAGCCAGAGTTCCTGGGGCGACTTCTTGTGTCTGTAGTCTTGGAAGCCCCCAAAACTTTCCACACACGGCTCTGCTGATTGCTCCCCCAGCTTTGCTTAAACAGAGCCCTGCTCCGCGGTGGAAACAGAGTGGCATTCAGGGTTGGTTTTAAGATTATATCCACAGTAGACATCGGGTTTGGGGGCCATTGCTTTGATCCAAAGTTCTCTGTTTTTCAGAACGTGGAATTCTTCATGAATTTTTTTCCCACAAACTATAAATAGTAGCGTGGCAGCAGCATACTGCACGGGACGTATGTGCACAGTACATTGGAACTGAGAATTGCTTTTGTAAGTGGACATTCTTGTGTGGCTTGTGTGGGCAGCCGTAGAGCCCCGTGCAGCTGGCGGCCGCAGTGGCCACTGCTGTGTGTGTGCTATGCAGGTGCCCAGTGGCTCCACTGATCAGCTCTGCAGTGCAGTGGGTGCCCCACTGGGATGGTGGCACTGTGCCGTCTGTGGGGGTATATGTGTGTTTACATGTATGTGTAGATGCGTGCTTGTGTGGTGTGTGCACATGTGTGTGCGGTGCGTTGCACATGTGCACGTGTGTGTACACACATGCGTGTGCAGTGTGGATCTGTGTGTGTGTTTAGGTCTTTACAGATCCATTACCTGCCGGGGTCCAGCACCAGGAGCCTCCGGGCTGTGTCTGCGGAAGCCCTGCTTTGCCCTCCCGGCCCTAGGCCTTCTGTCCCTTGTGTTCGGCTGTTGTAATTCTGTCCTTTGCCCATAAATTCTTGGTGTGACAGATGTCAGTTGTGTGCAACCATGCCATGTGTCTTTTTACTCAGTATGTTTCATGGAGATCCTGGAAGGTGTCACACATGCTTTTATTTTGAGACAGGGAACTAAGTTGTTCCCCAGGCTGGGCTACAGTTTGCAATTCTTTTGCCTCCCAGACTCCTGGGGTTCCAAGTTCCTCCCACCACACCTGGCTGTCCGTTACTGAAGGTGGATCTTTCCTGGTGTCTGTTCCCTACTAGCTGAGTCTTTTGTAATCTGGTCATAGCGGACTTTTGTAGCTGTAGGTCATGATTCCCCACTTCATGACCAAGGGCAGGCCTACCCCAGGGCCTTTGCACATGCCCCAGAGCCAGTGTTACCCTCTTTACACCATGAGCTCCTCAGTGTCCTTCAGCTGTCAGCTTCAGGAGAGGTCCTCTTAGTATGTGCTCTTCTAGTGCCCAGTCCTTCCCTCCCATCCCTTCTTCTTCATTCATGTAGAACCTAGCATGTTGCATCGTTCAGCCTGGCCAGGAAATCACCTTCAGAACTGTTGTGTTAGAGGATCTACATTTTGGCATCCTAAGGGCTAGAAAAAGATCTCAATGTGTGTTTGGGACATAAATTTCATGTACAGTACAACTGTATAATGTACTGTTATTTTCACGGGATGATTTGCTTAAGGTTTGTCCGCTCTTCGGAGCAAAAGTTCTGTGATCTCAAGGCCTTGGACACTTCGCTCCTCTCCCCAGCCCCCCGTGAGGTCTGGACGTCTGTCCAACTCCGCGGCACCCATCTGGAACTCCAAGCACTGAGGTGCTTTAGAGAGAGCGAAGCTGCTTCTGGGAAGTGGGTGCTAAACGGAAACAGCGGCGCCAGAGGCTGCGTTTGTCAAGGATGCCTGGTAAACGTTTGCAAAACGAGGGAATAATGTGCATCTTTCTTCATTTCAGGTGATTTTTGAAGCGATCACCTCTGGACACCATGGCTACCTTGCTATTGATGAAGTGAAGGTGCTGGGCCATCCGTGCAGTAAGTTCTTTCTGCTTTGAAAAGTGCGGTGCATCGCAGTTAACATCACAGACCGGGACAGGGGCTGGAACCGGGGCTGCAGCCCTCCTACCGAGGGGCCCCGAGTCTCCAGGTGTGCTTGGCCCGCCTGGAGTCCACGCATGCACTTCCTGCGCAGATGCCGGGGTCGCATGTGTCTCCAGTATCTTTTAAAATGAACAGCAGGACTGGAGGTGAATTCTTTGCTGTGCTCAGACATCCTTGCAGAGCCTGCCACTGTGTCACCTAGCTTTGGACGGGAGCATAGCATTCAGCCACGGGAATCTGTGCATTCATTCCTGGGTCAGGTGCCTTTCTGCCACTGTTCCTTACTTTTGTCAGATAGTTTTAAAAAGTTATGTCAGCACAGGTTTGGAATTTGTCCGGTGTAAGGCACCTCCCCGCACTTGCTGGGCACCTCAGGATGCCCTGCTCCTCCGCCTTTACAAACGAGCGCTTTCCAACGCTATCATCGATGATAAAGACACATGTTTTTGCAACCACCTAATGTGAATGTGAACAGCTGTCACCATTCCATAAGCAGATCAAATGGCTCAGGTGGCAGCCCCGGTTTCCCCAGCCCAGTGGCCAGCATGGCGGTGGGCTGGTCCTACGCCTCTCTGGCTCCACAGCGTGCAGTCCAGCTCCTGATGGTGGCTGCTTTCAGCAGGAAAAGACTTTAGCAAGTGACAGGTGGCAGATGGAATCCGAGAAACATGGACCTGCAGCTGTGCCGGCTGCCAGGGGCACGGCCAGGGTGAAGACCTAGTGCTGGGCCTGTGACCCTCACAGTGGCAGCCCAGCCCCAGCGGCTGGACGTCCTCCAGTGTCCCTGGGCCTCTGCATCCTCGGTCTTTGTTGTGAAACCCAGATGGGATAGGCAGGTGTGTCGGCTCGGTCAGATCCTGTCCCTCCCGGCAGCCTCCACAGGGCCCAGGAGATCAGCTGTGGCTTTTCCTCTCTGCCGTGAGGGTCTTGGAATCAGGGTGTGGCTTTTATGCTCTGCCCTGGAGCAGGCAGGGCCTGGGTGTTTACTGAGACGCTGCCATGCTGGCATCAAACCTGCAGATGTCTGTGTGCGCTGTTTCCTGTAACCTGTGACTTTATATACAAACCTGTCAGTGAATGCTAATGAACAGGGTCCAGCTGTAGACACGTGTGCACGGTCACCATCCCTTGGTGACCGGGGAAGATCGGTTCCAAGTCCCAAAGCCTGTTATGCGCTTATAGCATGGCCTGGTGTTTGCATGCAGGGAGTGCACACTGTCACTTCATATCGTCTCCAGCTGACTTACGTCACACAGTGTCCATGCTGTGACAGCTGGCAGTGGGAAAGGGCAGGCGTGCACATATATTCAGGGCAGGGCGCCTCCTGAATCCACGGAGGTGGGACCCACACATGGGCAGTGCCAAGCGCGTCGAGGTTTCCCCTCCACTTAGTCCTGCATTTTCTAGATTTGGTCAACCTGTGGGGCCCCATCATAGAAACACGCTGCGCTTTATCTTCTGTAGGCAGTCAGTGCCTGTGCCTGCATAGCCTGCTGCCATGTGCCAGCGCCTCAGTGGGGTTTGTCTGTCCTTCATGTGGCGGTGCCGGCTGGAGCGAGACACACTTGCAGTTTTATTAGATGCTGCCGAAGTGCTAGGAAAAGGGCCCACACCGGTTTATGTCTCTACCAGCCGTGCACGGAAGTTTTATTTCCCCTGTCTCCTTGCCCAAAATTGATACTGTCAGGCTTTAAATTTTTGGCCATGGGGGCCACAGCAGCCTGCTTTATTTTTAGCATCCCTGGCATTAAGAGGAACTGGCTGGTCCCTACACTGGGCTTCTGTAGGAGGCTGACCCACATCATGCAGGGATGGTTATAGCTGCAGGAAAAAGAATCTAACCACTTGCGGGAATCCCTGCACTCCTTATCACGCGGGTTCGAATAGATCACTCGAAGACTCCCTGTGTAGTTACGGAGCAGGCCTGTGTGGCTGCCACCCAAGGAGCATCGTGACCCAGTTGTCCCACTCCATGCAGGGGTCACCCTCTCTGAGTCTCCGATGTCTTCATGCAGGCTCTGAAACTCACCATGTGGGCTGCGTATGTACAGCCGTCACCAAGGACTTCAGGACTTAGGCAGATGTGACACGTGGCATGTCACGTTCGTCTCTTCTTCATTGTCTGCAAGACTGGGGAGTTCAGGATGGATTTCTTCCTTTTTTTCATGAAAAGGCAGGGAAATGAATAATGCTGTACCTAGTTGAAACAACAGGGCAGGTTTGGGAAGCAGAGTATAATTACCTGAGTTGGAGCTCAGCCAGATCCTCAGAGTATTAGCTCCAGGCCTGAGAAAGGCCTGCAGGGTGGGTCTTCTAGCACAGATGGGTGTTGCAGGCCTCTGATTCCCCCACGCAGGAGGACGCGCAAAGACAGCCTCCCTGCAAGACGGCCGTCCTGGGCCTGGAGCACAGGTGTGCACCTGCACCCACGTTTGTTTTCTGGGTTCCTCTCTGCTCCCTCTTACCTGTGGCCCAGCTAGGAAGTCTTGAGGTACAGCCCCTGCCATTCAACTGCATTTCTGGCTTTGTACAGAAATTGGGACATAAGGGCCTACTGCTAACCCTTCTCTCGGTGCATTCTGGAAATGTACCTGCTGTGCTGTTCTGTCCTCCTGGGAGCCGGCCTCCCAGGGCCCTAAGAGCAGTGTTTGCGGGCCTCCTTGGGAGAATACTTCTGCCAGTACCTAACTGGCTTTGCCAGTGCTGCTCTTAGCAGGCCCAGAATTGCAAAACAGCCTCTGTACCCAGGTGACGTGCGCCACAGTGTCACTCCGAGCTGCAAGCTGTAAGTGGTTTTGATGACAGCCCTTCTGCAGTTACCTCTCCCTGAATCTCTTTACGTTTCAGGGGAAGCATACCAATCAGGATTTTTTAAGGATTAAGGCATGAGTTTGATCTTAAAATGGGAAGCTTTACAGGTAATAATTTACAAGATGTCCTATGAGGATTTCTAAATAATAATCAATTATTTGTGAAATTTTGACACTCGTTGAATTTAGATCGCAGAGAGACATAAATATTTCATATCCAAGGCTGAGCTTTCCAAATGGATGCAGAGCTTTGGGGTTTCATTTAGTTCATGATAAAGGCTGCTGTTTAAATTCTTACAGGTTTACGGGTAGACATAACAACATTTCTTAATAGTAGCTGTTTTCAAACAAGTATGCAGTTGCTCATAAAATTGATTTTAATATAGTGACAGTAAAGTGCAGGATCAGCCTGAGACGTGGAGATGGCTGTGCTGAGTCAGCAGCCCTCTGCCTTAAAACCACTTTTAATCAGCGGAGATAATTCTTGCATTTGGTACACACACTACAGATACATTTTGGGTTTGCTTCGATAGTCCTGGTAGAGAAACTGAAGCAGCATTTTCTCAGCTGTGTGACATCACCTTCCACTCGTAAGTACATTGTGAGCTGCACCTGTGTGGAGCTTGCTAGGCTTACACTGATGCATTCTCTTTTCTCTCACAGTCTACACAGAGTATGGGGTACTGTGACAGAGCGCCTGTGTCAGCGGGTGATCCCTGCGGGTACAAGTCAGTGGCCGGATTTGTGCTCACAGGGCTGTGTGACCCAGGAGCAGTCACCTTTAGAGCACTGGCATCTCTTCTCCCTCAGACAGACCTTCCCCCAGGCAGCCGTTCGCCTGCGCTCTTTCCCGTGGACCTACTCGTTCTGCACTTTGCATTTAAACGTGGCCTCTGTGTGTCTGGCTTCTTTCACTCAGCGTTTGTTTCAGGCTTGGTTTGTGTGGTGGCGTCGTCGGGGCTTCGTGGCTGTCTGACGCTGCGTGACGGTCCTTACGTGGCCACAGCGCAGCACGTAGGGTTCCGTGGTCATCAGCCAATGGGAATTCAGGTTATTCCTGCCTGCTCGGATGTCTCAGGTTCTGAGAGGACATTTTTCTTCAGTCCTGAGTACAGACTTCGGAGTGGCGTTGCTGGTCGCCTGGGAACACTGTTGAGCAGTTTGAGGGGTGGTGAAATTATTTTCCAGATTGGCAGCAAATGCACACTGCAGAGAGCTGCGGCGAAGGTGCGAGTACGCCCTGTCCTTATCTGTACTGAAGTCTTTTCTATCGTAGCCATCTCGGAGGTTGTGCCTCCGTGGTTCCAGTTTCCCAGTGTCTTTCGCGTGCTTATTGGTCACCTGCACCTCTTACTGGGAGGAACATCTGTTTACATTCATTCCCCATAATCAGTGGAATGGCCATCTGTTTTATTATTCAGTTGTCATAATTTTTTTTACAGCTGAACACCAGTCCCATGTCAGACACATGGTGAGAAAATATCTCCCACCAGTTGCTACTTTCATTTTCTTGGTGGCGACCTTCTCACAGCCTTTGCAGTTTTAGATTTCGATGAAGTCCAGTTTTCTGCATTGCTTTTGCCGTCTGTGTCACCAGTACCATTTTCCGGTCCTTCCCCCGCCCTCCCCGTCCCATCTCTCGGTCCCCTTCCCATGGCAGAAAGATCTGTCTCCTACTTGCTATTACCTGTCCCTTATTTTGCCTTTTATTTATACTTCAGGTTTCACATATAAGAAAAACCAAGCCATATTTAGGCCTGCGAGTCTGATTTCTCTCTCTTACCTTCATGGTCTCAGGGTGTATCCGTTTTCCTGCGAATGACTCAGGTTTAACCTTCTTTATGGAGAACAGGGCTCCACTGAAGGCACGTTCTCCTTACCCATTCACCTGTCAGTGGACATACAGGGCACTTCCAGGAAATCTTGTTCTTGCCCGGAGGTCTGTGAGGGCCCGATGATGGTCTGGGGCGTAGGAGCAGGCGCACTCTGGTTCTTTTTCCTGTGGTGATTAGGTTCTTCCAGCACCCTTTGTCCACAGACGTTTGTCTTCCCAGTTAACTGGCTGCTCGAAAGTACAGGATGTATTTCTTAGCACTTGGTTTGTGTTCAATGGATTTATGTGTCTGTCCTTCTGCTGTTTATCGCCACTGTTTTGGTTCCTAAAACTTGTGGTAACCTTTGAAAGCAGGGTCTGTGAATCCTTTGACTCTGTTTGGTTCCTGCAGTATTGTTTCCATAATATTGAGCCCCTTGTGTGTCTGCATGAATTTGAGTGCCAGCCTGTTAATGTCAGCCAGATTCCATCAGCTGGGAAATCCATAGTGATTATAAATGAGCTTGTTTTTTAATTTCATTCTTTAGATTGTTCATTGTTAGCGTATAGAAACCCAAATTATCTCTGTAAATTGATCTCTCATCCTGTGAGATTTTGCCGTACTTGTTTATTGACTCTTCTTTCTAGGAGCCTCAAACATTTTATATAGGAAATTATAATGTCTTTTTTGTTCCTTCTCAATACTGTAGATTGAACCCTGCACCTTTGCACGGAGCTAGAGCCCCATTCCTTATTGTTTTGTTTGTTGTTTTACCTTGAGACAGGGGTCTATTAAGTTGCTAAATTGTCTTGATTGATTTGAACTTGGGATCACCCTGCCTCAGCCTCCCAGCATGCTGGATTACAGGTGTGTGTCACCATGCCTGGCCTTAAAATCATAGCATCTATGAGTATTAAGGTTTCTGTTTTCCCAGTAGGGGTACCTTTTGTTGTCTTTCTGAGTTGCCATGGCTACAACCTACAGTTCAATGTTAATTAGAAGTAGAAATAGCAGAAGTCCTTGACTCACTCTTTGCATGTATCAGTCCTTGAATTCTAAAGTCTAAGAATTACTCAGAATCCCTATTATTTTGCTTCCAATTGAAAAACAATAATGTAATGAAAAAGATACATGACCTTTCTAAACCCATATGCTGTGTATATTGGATAAATTAAAAACAAAAGTTCAAAACTATTCTGTATTACTGCTTTGAAAGTATGAAAGAAGTCAGCAGTTCCCTCAAACCTTTAAGAAATTCTAAACCCACCACTTGCATCTCAGGATCAAAATTATTCTGACTTTTAAAACAAAATTCAGTTTTTACTCATGAATTTATTTGCACAACCAAACATTGCTCAACTAGTTCCAAATTTGGACTTCATGAAGCTTATTAAACAGTGCAAATAAGATAAGAAAGGCAGTGACAAAGCCCACGTTAGAATTCTTTGTGGAGTTAGGTTTCTTTGAACAAAGTCATAACCTTGTACCTCCGTGGAGATGGAATTCTCAGAATTAATATTTCCTTTCAGAAATGCAGGGCCTGAACACGAAGAGTTCTCCAAAAGAAAATCATACTTCTTTGAGGTACACTCAACTTCTCAAAGTTATTTATAGTTAGAGCCTGACTTACTTTTCTCCAACAAGAATGTTAAATTCATTTTTTCACTTGAGTAGTTAGGCCATTAACATCTGTTCTTTCAAGTAAGTAAAAATTACTTTTGGCCTGAAACATGTGAAGATCAAAGTTCCCTGCTTCAGTCACAAGAGTTTCTGGCACTTTGGGGAAGTTTAATCTCATTTTGGATGGTGGAGACAGTACTCATAGTAACATTTTCCTCGCAGGCTAAATTCTCGAATTGCAAGGGTTAAGGGACATAAAGGACTTAGAGCCCTGCTGACTTAGCACATTGGAAGAGGTGGTAACTATTAGCTGTTTATTATGATTAACACAAATAGACCACCCCCACTGTGGAAATTCAGAGTCTGAAATGTCCCAAAACTCTAAAACCCAAAACTGACCGCACAAGTAGAAATCTCACACCTGCCTTGACATTATGTTCAGCAGGCTCACTAAAATGAGTACCGAAAATCACCCTCAGGCTATGTGTGTAGAAAACATACATGCTTTGCGTGTTTAGTTTTGGGACCCATCTCCAAGATTTCTCATTATATCTATGCAGATTTTCCAAATTCTGAAAAACATTGAAATCCAAACATATTTTGGTTCCAGCCATTTCTGATGAGGGATGCTTAACACTGCTGCTGCCATGTCCTCACTGTTGCTGTGGTTTTGGCTGCTGGAGATTAAACCTGGGGCAAGTCCTCTCCCGCGGAGCTGCGCCCCCAGCCAGATCTGTATTATTTGCAGATGCTGTACCTCCATAGCCCCACAGAAACCGTAAACCTAAGTAGCGGAGCTGATTGATTTCTGAGACGGGAGAGTTAAAAGTTGTGTTCATGTTGAAGTTTTAAACATGCGGAGTCCTTTGTTCGTCAGTGTTAGGGTGGGTGGTACTGGGCTCTTCTCAGAGCAGCTTCTGGCCTCTGAGGCAGAGAGAGAGGCTCCCCCTCTGTCTGTGGAGATGGGCCTGCTTCCAGTTCATTTCAACCTGTGCCGTGGCATTCAAATGTAAATCGGAGTAGAAAGGGGTTAGGACCTACTCCTCTCTTATCCCCTTTGGTTTGTACTTTGATCTAGCAAATTACTCTTCTCTGATTTTGTCCCTGGTGTCTGCATGCCCGCTTTGAAGAATGGATAAGAATGGAAGCATCTACAAAAAGATTTGCATCTTGGTCAATAATAATTCTTGGCTTTGGGATCAAAGAGTGATTTGAGATCAATTAATACCCCAAAACTTCTTTCTTTGTTAAAAGCCATGGAACTTGGCAGAGATGAGAGAAGACAAGAGTTCGCCAACACCTGTTTGTTATTCATGGAAGATGCTCAGTGTGTGGAGCTCCTGCAGGCTCCGGCAGGAAGCCGGCAGCCCGTTGGAAAGGGTATCCAGGAGACAAACGGGCCTACAAATTTGGGGAGAGAAAGAACGTTTCTTTCTGAAAATGAGATAGATTGGAATTTCTTATTCTAGAGGTGCTCTACCTGGAGTTACAATTAAAGTAGTTTGGCAAGGGTTGGAGCTTCTAACTCAGCATCTTTCCCTTGGGCTCTTTCCCTTGGGCTCTCTTCCAGTTTCCAGTGACAGGTCAGTTATTTTAAACAGGGAAGAATGGTTTTTGAGGACTAAGTACCAGGCACGCAGAAAGCTTCGCCTGCCTCCTTTTACTTAATCTTTATGCCTCCCTTATTAAATAAGTACTTTTAGAAAGCCTATTTTACAAATAAAAAAGTTCTGCTAGGGCTGAGGTGTAGGAGCTTTTTTGCTTGGATTAGGAGGTAGTACAAGACCCAAGCAGTGATATCTGAACATAAATGTGCTGAAATCCAAATCATAAAATAGTGTGATTAAGCTGCTTCAACTCCTGTCCACTAAAAATGGTTCTGGGATTTACAGCTGCAGGCATCGAGGCAGAATCCAGGATCTTAAAACTTTGGAAAATTATATAAGCCTTGATGTTTATTGAAAAAACTTGTGCATGCTATTAGCGCAAAGTCTGGCTTTCAAGTTCTTGGAAAACACCGGTCAGGGAAATAAAATTCCCAGGTCTCTTGTCTTATTCTCCCTGGTGGATGAGTTAATATCTTCCATTAAGGCCAGTTATCTTTCACTTGAAATGCACAATTTGCTTATGAAAGTATTTTTCCTTAATAGTCTTTTCTGTCTTCGTCTGGTCGCCATTTGAGGTGTGCCTTTGCTATCTTAGCCACGTGTTTTGTTTTTTTTCCTGGCACCATCTTTCCCAAAGAAGCCTGTTTCCTAGGCTAAAGGTAATTGTTGAGCTCCAGGGACGGGCTCTCCCACATATGCAGACAAGAAAACCCCTTAGATCTTTAAACTCAGTGTACAGATGACAAGCACACGCAGTCAGGAAGCCACATGGGGGCTCAGGTGGTTCTGAAACAGAAGTGGCACCTTTCATTCTCTGAGGCCCGAGGCCCCTTTATTCAGGGCGACAGTAAACCAAGGAAGGCCGATGTTACCCAGTCCTGTCTATGGCCCTCATAGTAAAAGTCATACCCTGGTGACAGCATTAGGGGATGGCAGTGCTGAACAAGGTCTCCCGTGTCCTCTCTTTGGTTCAGGGATCCTGGCTGGGAAGCAGGCTGGGCACGCCGAGGGTGAGCAGATGGTAGCCAGCCAGTGGGAGGCCTGACATGCAAATGTTTATTATTTTTGATGACAGAGTGTGTGAGTCTCATGAGTTACTCAAAACATGTCAGAAGCGAGTGGTATTTTTGAAGGGCTGGGCAAAAAAGAGTGTGTTCGTACCCTGTTGTCAGAAATGGGCATCGTTAGAGGCTTTGAGAAAATGGTTGTCTCAAAAGTCTTTTAAGCTGTGCATTTTTGTGATGCTGATCCAATGTATAAAAATTTAAGGAAAACTAAGAAGTGCATGCATGAGGATTTCACTGTGGACACTTTTACCCGGGCCTTAGTAGGTGCAGTGGGAAGAAACCCAGGTGTTGCACACCTGGGGAATGTCGCAGGTGAGTATTGGGGTATCTCTGTTCCCCTTTGGGGCTGCTAATGCCTTCCCAGAGAGACTGTCCTGTGCATTTTAGAATGTGTAGCATGGTCTGTGGCCCTTGCTCACTAGATCCCAGTGGTAGCGTCACCATCACACCTGCTGCGACAGCCAGAAATAAAATGAAGAGCACAGAAATGCCTACGCATGTCAAAAGGTGCACCCTAGAAATAAATTTCATCTTAATGTTTCTTATTAAAATATCTTCTAAATGTGAAAGATATTTTTGTTATAAATTACAAATGTTAGGAAAAAGAATTAAAACTGTTTAAGCTATCTTGAATATCTTGGAAGGAGGAATGTGTAAATGAAGGCATAGATACGTGTTTTTCAGGGGGTTTTTAGATCTCTACCCAGACATGGTGGTGCACACTTGTAATCCCAGCTCTCGGGAGGCTGAGGAGGAGGATCACTATAAGTTCAAGGCCAGCCTGGGCTTGCTAGAGAGTTCAGGCAAGGCACTGGAGGTGTAGGAGCCCCATAAAGAGGAAGAGTTATTTTAGCTCACAGGTGGGAGGCGAAGCCCCAGGCCAGGCAGCCTCATTGTGAGGGCCCAAGGGCGTCCTGGCAGAATGCACATGGGAGGAGGTGATCACATCTGCACAGGAAGCCAGGGAGCCATTCAGGATCAAGCTTACCCTTGTAGCTAACTGTGTTGAGACCTCAGGATCCAAGAACGACCTTAATCCCTTCAGAGGCCAAGGACCTCAGTGCCACCTTGGAGACCAAGCTTCCAGCAGAGGGACCCTAGAGGACACCCTCAAACTGCCTGAGCCCTAGCAGCCCTAGCCCTCCCTGGAAGGAAGACTATGCACATGGGACCCGAGGCCCAGGAGACAGGTAGGAGAGGGGCAGGTGCCAGGCCGAGCGTGCAAGCCAATCCAGCCTCTGCCCAGGCACAGGGATGCGAAAGCAGGCGGTGGTCTACACTGCTGGAAGCCCGAAGTTTCTCCCCCGAAGTGTTGGGGTAGGAAACTTTCCTCCTAGGTTCAGCGATGTGAGCATTTGAGCTAGCTGAGAAAAGCAAACACAGAGAGCTAGGTTGGGTTGATTGCTGCGGAGAGGTCTTGGCGCTGAAAACTACAAGTAAGACTCCATAAGAGACGGGATCAACCCCAACAGGAAACAGAGAAGAGCAAGCATGAGAGGGCGGTGCAGCCTCCAGGGTTCCCAAGTCCCCACAGAAGACAGGAAGCAAGCGGGTGACCCAGGGAGCTTCCTGGTGCCCCACAGTGCTGGGAATGAATCCTTTGCAGTCATCCCGTTTTCTACTTGGGCTGGGAAATACTAATTGCTGACAAAATTCGCAAGACATCCACGCCCAGACTAAGAGGTGAAAAGGAGCCCCAAGATGCCAAAGGACGCAGGCATCTGATCGCCTTCAGCAGTGGACCGTAGTCTTCCCCTGCAATCCTAGATATCAGTGTGACTGCTTTTCTTTATAAAATGAATCATTTCATTAAACTTGGCAAATCTGTTACACCAATGCAGTGAGGATGATAATGGATCACTTAGACCTTTCAAGTTTGCTTTTTAGAAACTCCTTTAAGGAATCTCAAATTGGATGTCTAAACACTTGGCTTAACGTTAGGAAGCCACACCAAGGACCCACCACCAACCTGCTCCTGCAGCATCAGTCAGGTGGATGATTTCCTTTTTTTTTTTTTTTTTTTTTGAGGTCCCCCAGATACGCTGTGGACCCTGGCCTGCTAGGAGGCGAGCTTCCTTTTCCACCTGTAGTGGAGGTGTCAGGCCCACTTTCCAGGAGAAGTTTGTAACCATTAACTGAATAACATTGACCTTGTTCCTTCCAGCACGTCCTTCTTGGCTGTGACATTCTGCTCAAAACTGTGAAGATACAAGCAATATTTCCAATACGTCCTGCTACAAATGGGACATAATATAATTACACTGCCAGGAAAAAAGAGCATTCTCCATAGTATCGCTACTTAGAATTTTACAAGTTTGGGCAGGGACTAAAAGGAATATTTTATTTCTCTTTCTAAAACTATAATCGTACCTAAGGAGTTGTGATTTATAATCAATTTAAGAGAAAAAAGACCAACAGGTCCCTCAAGCCCTGGAAATAGAATATTAATTAACCAGCACTGTTCCAAACAAGAGAGCCATCGAAACAATGACCATTCTTCACCAGTTTATTGGATCTCATTTAATTAACTCTGGGTCTGCTTGTTCTTGGCTGGGTAGTTGCATGGTCTCAGCAGCTTTTCCCCGAGAGTTCCGGAAACCCTTGCCCAGGAGGGCAGTACCATCAAGGCCAGAGCACCTGGCAGAGCACTTCCTGCCCCGCTTGGTTGGGCGCCCGCCTCCCAGCACTTTTTCGAAGATGAAGATCTCTGTCTTAGAACTGATTGCAAGAACTTTAAGCAAATCCTCCTCAGGCAGTAAACTTGTGAGTGATGAAGGACTGGAGATGACCGTCAAGGTCTGACAAAGAGTTTGTTACCAGAATAGTGCAGCATGACACGGAAGTGTGTTTGTTGATGTGCAGCGTTTTCAGTAACCATTGGAATGAAGATAACACAATGCAGTTGTTCACTGTCAGCCAGAGGACTGCAAAGGTGTTGGGAGATTTCTAGAAATTTTATGAAATTCCAGAAGTGTGTTTTTAATGACATTAATTCACTCAGCTTCCTACTTGAGAATGCTTCTTGTGCAGGTCAGCACAGCAAATGCTGTATATGTAATTATTATTTTTAACTTGCCTCTTTTAAAAAGTTAAAACCTTTTGAGATTTTTCCAAGAACCCATTGAGAGATCTCAAAATCAGCTTTGGATCAGTATTTGTTTAGTACTTGTTTTTAGGAAGACAGAATTTCAGAAGATGTCAAAAAATTTTGAACATTTGATTCAATAAGATTACGGGTTGTTATCTATTTAATAACAATAGTTATGAAACAATAGTTATCTATTTAATAAACAGTAGTTATCTATCTAATAAAAGTGATAATAATAAAGTGACTATAAAAAGCACCGTAAGTGAGAGAACATTAACCCCTTGCCTTTTCAAAGTAAGATTGAGTTCCCTTCACAGGAACTTAGTCTGATAAAATGTAGAATCTCTGAATCTCTGTCTTCTACAGGTGATAATTTTATAGGTACAGAAGCCCAATTTTTAAATTTTTTAAGAACAATAATTCAAATAACTTTACTGTTTTAATAGCAAATCAGAGAGGAAATCACACTTACTTTGCATTCATGGACTGTTGGGGTCACAGAAGGTTTAAAGAGCTTTAGGAACAGTGCCCCTCCAACCCTAACCCTGAACCGTACAAGATAAGATCACTTTCCACATACCCGTGTATCCATATCTATTCAGTTTTCTCCTGTTCGCTCTCTTCTCACCTTTATTTATATTTGAACAAGCAATCATCCTATTTAGAGCAAAATTATACTGTTTTTCCTTTAACAAAACACATCCTACATCCCTTTTTATCAGTTACTTCCCTTCATTTTTTTGCTAGTATCTCCACTTATGTATTTTGCTTATAATTTTTAACTATTAATAATCCTGATTGACAGAGGAAACTAGGAAATAAGCAATTGTTTCCATATACCAGCATTCTGTATTTAATAGGAACATTTTATACTTGTTCATAGTAAAAAATTATTTTAAGGTGGCCAAAGAATATGTTTATCAAGAGATATAATATATTTAATCGCTTTGAAAAAGTAAGAAACCAAAATGCATAAACTTAATTTATGAGTATTTTAGTATTTTACTTAGAAATGATCTAGATACTTATTAAATATGAGGTTTAATTTAGTATATAAAATTATAAATTACCAAAAAGATTTTGGAAACTATTGTTAGTTAGATTTACTGTCAAACATAGTAGTTATTGAAATAAATGTCAGATAGTGAGTTAGTTTGATCTTAAAAGTCTGTTTTGTCATCTTATCATCTAATAAATGCAGTATTGGCTTTATTGATCACTAATCCCGAGCACAGCACATACTTACAGAACAGATGTTTGTTCTAAATGCCAGTACCTCAGAGACACGCTGTTTTTCTGTTATTAAACCAATAGTATTAAGCTAGTGTGATGTACCAGTGACCTGCCTAAGTCAAGTGAACTGGAAGCCATTTGGGTTAGTTCTTTAGTTTCTGAGAGTCGTAGGATGTGTATGTAGATGAGCACGTGCCTTTGTCTAGTTATAACAGAGCCCCTTTATTAACTTGATGCATCCAGAGGTAGGGCGATGCCCAGACCCTGCATGCATAGCTCTTACATATTTAAAATAGAGACAAGCGCATCTAGACGTCTTGGTTTTCACTCTAAACCTTTAGCCACAAGTCAGGCACCACCACTGTAATCCAAAATGCACTAGTGCACCTAGGGACGTTGGCTCTCGTCTTGGTTGCGCTTTACATTTTATCTAAACTGTGTTTCTGGCAGGTGAAACAAGTTGTGGCCTGCTTAATGTGAGGGCTAAGTCTTTCAGTCAATTTCCATGGAGGAGGCATTGAAGTACTCTCTTAACAGACAAGCTTACAGAGACTGCGGCCTAAATTTTGTTTCCAGTTAGCCTTTTTCTGATGGTTACTTTTTTGGGGTCCCTGAGTGGCCCTGAGGAGGATCATGGGCCTTTTCCCCCCAGCTGGGCATTGAGGGGCAGGAGTGGGAAGAGAAAGCTCCCTGGGGAGCTGGAGGTGGGGGCCTGAGTGTCTGGAGGGAGCCAGGGACGTGCCAACCCTTCTTACCAAAGTCGTGCCAACAGGAAGTGGGCAGAGGTGGTGCCCGGCAGGGACCCTGTGGTCAGCAGGGCTTGACACAGGATGAGACGAGGCTCATTCTGGCTTTCCATGAGTGACCCGGATGCAGGTGAAGCCCTAGGGAGAACAGAGAGGCCTCAAACTGCAGCCAGGATCCCCAGCCAAGAAGGCCCTTCAGGAGGAGGTGGCCCGGGGCTCTGGCCCAGCGCCAGGACACCTGGTGGGAGGGTCACCTGGCTGTGACTTACTCTGGGGACAGAGCGCATCTCTGGGGAGGGAGGAGGAGATGCTCAGACAGAGCCCTGAGAAACACAGCAAAGACTGCCGCTGCCACGGGCAGCGCACGATGGCCAGTGCCACCGGGAAAGAGGCACGGCGAGGGCCTTGCAGGCCAAGGACCTCTGAGAGACTCTGACAGACCCCTTGAGAGCTGGTGGCACCCGGCACGGTGCTGCCACAGATGGGCGCCCTGGGACCTCGGGTTTCACCTCCACAGATGATGCCTTGCCGCTGGCGCCCAGCGCATCTGTCCCGGGCCTATAGTGAGATGGCCCTGCATGGCGACACCCCACCCTCCTCCCTTGCCGCACTGCAGTGTCTGCTTTAGAAAAGGGAAGCTGTGTGACGGGGTGTTCTGGGTGGCACCTTGCATCGGGTGACCTCAGCAAGGAACCCGGCCTCAGGCACGAGCGGACTGGTGACAGAACAGTGGCTGGCCTTGCCTTGCCCTGCATGCCCCTGTCCAGTGAGCAATGCAGTGTCAAGGTCACCTTGGCAAGGCTGCCGGGACTGGAGTGTACCCAGGGTTCCTGACAGCGTGGTGGCCCCTGTGGCTGGCTGCTGGTCCCCCATGTCGGCCTTTGCAGGCTCCTTGTACCCAAGAGCCTCAGAAATGTTACTTTCTGTGTGTGCACGGTGTGTTTTGTTTTGTTTGTTTGTTTGTTTTTTACTGGGGGACAGAATTGTGGAATGAATTGAATTCATGAACCAAGGCACCCCTGTAACTGTTAGGATTTTTTTCCCGTGGTACTGGGGATTGAACTTGGCCTAACGCACCCTAGGCAAGCACTGTACCGCTGGGCTCCAGCCTCAGCCCTAGATGCTTATTTCTGTAGTAAACGTGTTTTCTGTGAGCAGTCAGGAGAGAAGGTGGGAGAGTAGAATTCTGCTATGGAGGTTGGAATCTCAGCTGAACAGGTTTCGAGGATAGGTGTGGGCAGCCAGGGTTCTTAATTTGAAATAATACGCACAGAATGTAATGAGATTGTCATGGGTCTGCTGTGTGTGAGGCCTGGGCATCAGTTGCCTTGCTTTGGGTGAAGGAGGATCCACGGCCCACGGAAGCCTCGAGGGACCACCAGCACGGGAGGAGGGCCACGGAGGACGCCAGGATTCCCACAGGCAGGCAGAGGGGCCACCCAAGGGCGGTGGAGACCACTGGGAAGGCAGACGCGGTGTTAGCCTGGGAGTGGCAGCGCATTCGAGTGGCTGGGTCCCAGCACCAGGCTGGCTTCTGCCATCAGCCAGGTACCTGCCAGTCCCATCGTGCACAGACGGGGCGGAAACCTGAGCTCAAGGAACGCGTGTGAGTATCCAGTGGAAAAGTCTCTGGCACACAGCCCTCAGCGGATACTGCTTACTTTTGCATTTTCTAATGCATTTCCCAGTTCCTCAGGAACAACAGTAGAAAAATTTAATGGAGGGACTTTTCCAAGAAGGCTTTAAAAACCATAGAATTATGCTATTCTTGAGCAAGGAGTCTTGATTAAATCAGCAAAGTAGTGTTCATCAAGTTGTACATTAATATATTAATATTAAGAAGCAAGGGTCCTTAATTATACTACTTTGTTAGAGCCATTTAGAACATTTTGCATGCTAAAGATCATGGATATGTTGAATTATTAGTGGCCTCCAGATTAGTAATGGAGTTTTCCCTGGTTGTTGATATTAAAATACATTTTTCTTTGTTCTTTGGTTATAACGCACTTCCATTCTAATTATGTTCTGCTCAGGCTTGAGTGAGTGCTAGTTTATAATCACTGCATACCCAGTATCAGGGTCATACTCTTTCACGGGATCTGTGGACCCGGCTTGAGGACCCTTGAGCAACGGGAGAAAGCTACAGAAGTGACGCATGTATTTTAGTTAGTGTCCAGTTTTATCTGTCCTGTCCAGAATACACCATCCTTCTCTTCCCTTCCTTCTCTTCCCCTTTTCCCATTTGCTCCTCTTTCCCTCTTATCTAGAATGATTGTTTTCTTCAAAGAAGTTGCACAGCATCTAAATCCTGGCCAGTCTATCTAGTTCCTGGACACCTGTGAAGCCAAATTTCATCTGTGCTTCTCAGATCAAAGAAGATCATCCTTCTGTAAACAGCTCTCCCTTATGGATGCTGTACGTTATGAAACAATGCTGGTTAGCATTTGGACTCATTTTACTTCTTGAATTGGAATTAAGAATCAGCAAAAATTTCCACGCTCCAGCATCATCCGCAGAGTCTGTCTATAGGGATAGTATTTTTGGTAGCTGGAAAATATTACACAAGTAACGTTGCATACCAATTAGCTGTATTAAAATATATATTACGCACAGCTCTGTATTTGCGTTTCAAAGGTTCCTTGACAACATCATTTAACTTCTTACTGTTCTTTTCATGTTGCTAGTATAAATATCTAATATGTTTTCGTTCAAAACATCAATTAGGCTTCAGTATAATCTTTATTAATACAGATCTGTTATTACAAGAAGACTGCTGAGCTGTGATAATTTGCACAGCAGGAACAATGAAATATCTTCTTTTTTGATTCTGTCCCCGACTGCTTGGCTTTTTTCTTCTCACACACAGCGCACACCAAAACCCTTCCGTGCTATCTTTTACAACTGCAGTGAAATCTTTAAAGCTCTACTAAACAAAGCGTCCTTTTCTCCCAGAGGGAACACGGCAGGAAGGCGTCGGATTGCGGGCGGGTTCATGGAGACGCGTGTTCCTTACAGATCCCCATGTCTAACGTCTTGCGTCTTTGTCCTCTGTAGCCCGGACTCCCCACTTCCTGCGGATCCAGAACGTCGAGGTGAATGCAGGCCAGTCTGCCACCTTCCAGTGCAGCGCGATCGGCAGGACCTCATCCAAGGAGGACAGGCTGTGGTTACAGGTACGGTGCCGCTGGGGTGTCCGGCCAAAAGGGCACATTTACTGTTGAGGAGGAGGAAGGGGGCGCAGGGTCTGGTCTGGCTGCCTGGCCTCAACTTCCCTCGCTGGCCAGCATGTGGCCAGTCCCTAGGTGCTATATGTAAATTGTTGTTGCTTTTCACACTCTGAGTTTCAGTTTTCCCCTTGCTTTTGCTTAGTCATCTCATTTGGGAGACCTTATCATCAGGGAATGTTAGAGCAGTATATTAAAGTTTAAGATGTTGTTCTTTCCTTACTCTCTTCCTCTATTGTTTCTCCTGAGAAAAATCCCCCCAAATCATACATGCACACACACACCAGTCACGCACACGCTCACACTGTTCAAATATCTTCTTGTGACTTGAATTTCTAAGTAACTGACTTAACTGCAGAAATTAATGACACCTTCTCCTTTCAAACATCTAAAGTGCATGGATGTGTAGAATTTGTGAGACTCGCTTATGGTCTTCCAAACCCCACCTCCGTGTCTTGCGTGACCAGGGGCCTCCTCCTGGACCCCAGCTGCTGGCGGGAATCCCGATGGGAGGAGTGTGGAGCTGGGCCTTCCCTCCAGCCCCAAGCCCCGCCCCCCGCGAGCTCTGGGTCTCACTGGGGCCCAGGCCTCCCAGCTCCTTTCCATGTCTTCCTTCTGAGCATTCGCCTGCAGGCTGCTCCTCCCTCTTCTAGACTGGAGCTTTCTCCTCTGCCTTCCCCCGGTGTGTGTGGGGTTGGCATTTTTGTGGTGCTGGGGCTTGAACTGGGGCCGTGAGTATGTCAGACCCCCTCTAACCCCAAGCCAAGCCCCAGCCTTTCGTTTTTATTTCTTCCTTTCCAGTTAGCTGCGAGCTGTGTCGCGGCCCTCCTTCTGCGTCTGCTCTTCCTTATGAGCCGGCCCCCCTCTCTGTGCTGGCTCTCTGAACCCCCATGGCCTGAGCCTCCATCTGACTTCGTCCTTCCATGGGAACAGAATGATGCTGCTGTGTGGTCTCCTGCAACATGGTCGTTTTTAAGCCTTTTATCCCTTTTAATCATCAGAACCTGAGTAAATAGTCACCTTTCTTGCATCTTGCTGGGAAGACAGAAGCCATCCAGTGTCTCCCTAGCCTCAGTCAGCTGAGGGGAACTCTGAACCCCGCCCCCACCCTGTCAGCATGGGGCTTGACCCTGGGCCTGCCTCACTCCCCTCCCACGTGCTGTCCCCGTCCTGTTAGGCCTGTGTGCAGGAAGCCAAGACCACGTGGTCCGAATTCATGCTTGCTTTCTCTCTTGTTTCTAAAAATTTTGAAATCAGTACTTTAAAAGCTTTTTACAGCTGGTAAAAACTGTTGTCAGTGTTCAACTATTTTTTTCCCTTTGTATCGCACTTTGCAGTTATTTTTAAATTCTTGGTGCAAGGGATTCAGAATTCTCTTTTCTGTAAGTGACTGCTTGTGTGAGACGTCGTGGAGATGGACTCTGGTCAGGCAAGCGCCCTTGTTGACATCTTCCTCGAGCAGTGAGTGTTCTACAGAATAAAACGGCTCTTTTCATCTTTGATTTAATTCTTGATTTTTCATGCAATAATAGCCTTTTATTTTCCATATTTGTGGGCTGTTACTGGAGAGAACACGGTGGGAAGTATGGACTGTCACTTCCAGAGTGCTCAGTCTTGCAAGAATTTACCAACCCATTCAGGTCAGTTGGCTCTTTCTGAGTTTCAGACATCCTGAACTTGTGATACTCCTCCTTACACTTGAGCTTTCGAGGTTGTGCATCTTTAATTATTCCCATTTCAGTGGGTGAATTTATTTTGGGAATCTGTGATGTTATAGGAGAAAGCTGGTTGCTACTTTGAAAAAATGCAGAATTCCAAGTAGAGCTCTTAGCAGTGCGTCCACTGTAGGGTGGCCTGGGCCATTTGTGAAGTGTTTCTGGCTTATTCTTGGGTTTTGATCGTATTGGTCTAGGCTGGCCTCAGTTTTTTATTAAAGGGACCCCAAGTGATTCAGTCATTGTGGACCTGGGTTGAACATTACTACACTGCAGTAATAAATGATCAGTTTTATCAGAATTTAAAGCTGAAATGGTGAGTGTGCTGTGTTGCCTTTTTGCGTTCAGGGTGTTTGTGTGTGGTCAACCTTCCTTGCAACCTCGTTTATAGGCTGTGTTGAAAAGAATCACAACTGTGTATCAGAGCGGTTTTTTAGTAGGTATATGACCCATGGAATGATTGGAAAAGAAGTAAAATTATGGTTCCTTTGGCTAACTTAACTTGGATATTTTAAACCTTATATACTAAAGCTAAATTTAACAACACTTGCTATCATAGAAAAATATCAGAAACACACAAAGCAGACGGTCTTTGGTTGCTATAGCAACCATTTGGGTCTGAAATTTTGAGTGGTTAAAATCACATCCATTATTGTTTTAGTCAGCTACCTACCTACAGCTGTGTCTGTGTAACATAATACTGAACGCATACGGCAGCCATGGGATACTTGCAAGCTTATATTGTGTTTTCACTTACTAGGATTTTGGATTACCTTGATTGAGAAGTAAAGATTTATTTTATATTGGTGAGGAGGTATGACATGTCTAGGGAGATTCTGGAAGAAATTAATAAAGTTTACTTTGTGATATTGTCTGACATAGGCGCTTTGTGTGGGATGCTACAGAGGTGAGGGCAGCTGGGGGAGATGTCCCCCAAGGGACCTGGGGCTCCCAGTCAGGGTTTGAGGTTGGACCTTACACTGGCCTGCAGGTCAGGGTGGTCCAAGAGGAAAACATCAGCCCATCCTCTTGAGGCCATTTCCTCAGGCCCTGGAAAGTGGAGGTCTTGAACCTCTTTCTTCTGTCTCTCCTCCCCTTTGTCAGAAGGCTGCTCCCCAGTATCTGAGGTTATTCTGGGAAGACAGAGGTGACCTTGACCCTGGATTTCCTGGGGGAAAGGCTGCTGAGGTCAAGACTCTTTCTCCCTCTGTCTCTGTTCACCCGTACAACCTTGGAAGGGGCCTTGGGAAATTTGCACATTCTTAAGGTCTCAAATTTTTTCCTCTTTTATTTCTTCCTTTTGGAAGTAGAGGGTGAAAATGGAAAGCATTTTAGCTACATGATTGCTGTCAGGTTTAGGTGGCTGCAAGGGCCCCTGAGAGAGTTCCAGTATGGTGATCTGAAGTTATAATCCTGCCTCTGTATCTGTAGGGGGTTGGTTTGGCAGCCCTGCAGGTACCCACATCTGGGGATACCCAAGTATTTTACGTAAAAAGGGGTTAAGTTTTGTGTAACCCTGCATGACTTCCTGTGTATTTAATCAGCTCTGTCTTGCTTACAGAATTGAATGCCATGTAATCCTATGTGATAGCTTCCACACTGGATTATTCAGGAAGCAGCAACAAGAAAAGTTCTGTACCTGTTCAGTACAGATGTGATTGTTTTTCAGATATTTTTGACCCATGGTTGGTTTAATCCATGACTGTGAGACATGAGGATACAGAGAGTGATGTCCTCAAACACAGGACCTGTCGAAGACCAGGAGACACTTCCTTAGGTCCCTCCTTGAGGTGGGGAGGGAATGGGCAGCGCTTGATGCATTGGAATTTCACAGCTGTCCTCAGGACTAGAGGCGGGTGTAGACACAGCATGTTGCTTGTCCTGGGGGGTCACAGTGTGACAAAAAGTATGGACATCGCTGCTAGACACACAGCGGGTGAGCCGTGGGACTCTAAAGCAGGTGAGAATTCCCTCCTGCTCCTCCCCTTACACAGTGCAGCCCTCCAGCCCTTTATTCAAAGCAGAGGGAATTAGCTGAGGTCCAGGTGTCATTGTGGTTTGTCTCTGTTACAAGAACCGCTGTCCACTAAGCACAAAGGGCAAGAGACACATTAATGGGCACTCTGCTTATTCTTAGGGTTTAGAAGGCTGCTGCTGCCTTTGCTTAAGAACTTTGTGTTTTGTAGTCCTTGCTTCTTGTGTGCAGGTGTTCGATGACGTGTTAGGCCAGTGCTGCTGTGGCGTAGGGCGGTGACCACGCAGGGCTGTCTGCCCTTGGCCAGATTTCACTCTTATTCCTCTTGTGCAAGTGTCTGTAAGGGTCCTGGTTCTTTTGCAGCCATGGAATGACACCTAGAGAAAGTTGCTCTTTCAGTTGTGTAGCACCGGGCTGTTGATAAGCCAGCCACAAAACTGTTTCCTGGAAAAGAATCCGGGTGGAAATAGTCATTCCAGCATAGAGAAATGAGAGACTGTTTTCTATTCGCTCCCTTGAGTGTTTTCCTTTTATTTCTAAGGAAATGGTAAATGTAGGCAAAGACTGAATACTGTAATAAGCTTAATAAACTCACCCCGCAGTCTTCAGATCCCAAAACGTGGTCACTGCCTCATATGTCTCATCTGTTCTGTCTCTGCCGATTCTGAAGCAATCTGTGTCATGCCGTTACTTTCAAAGCTTGGTGCTTTTTTCCCGCAAAGCATCAGGTGGTAAATGTTGTGGGCTGTGTGGTCCCAGCATGCCTTGCTCTGTCCTTATGAGACCAGACAGAGAAAGCCAGGACACAGGTGAATGATTGTGACAGTGCACAGTGCAACTGGATTTACGGTCATCGAAATTTAAATTTTATGGCAATTTCGTTGTTACAAAATGTTACTATTCTTTTGATTTATTTCCTTTTTGGATCAAGACCATGGTAATCTGTTCAGATAGTGTGGAGAATTTAGCATTGTTTCTGACTCGAAAAGAGAAGAGCCATTCCTGTCTCCTTGAGGCCTGGGATGAATCGCTGAGGAGCGCGGCTGTCCTGTGTGCCAGGACCGGGAGGACCGACTGTCCTCCCTAACTGCCTGCTGGTGCCTGGCGGCAAACCTCACGTCCGAGGTTCCCAGTGCATGGAGATGAGGAGTGCTGGAGGAGCAGGAGATCAAGCGTGTCGGTCTCATCATCCACTGTCTGCATCCTGTACATGCTGCTTCCCATAAATGCGTGCAAGAGTATGTGTCAGTTTACAGCTAAAGCGTTACTTTGCTAGTGATGATGGTTTTATGCGTGTCCACCTATGCCCGAACTCATCAAATTGTCTGTAGTAAAGACGTGAAGTTTTTGCTGTCTCCATTATACCTCTGTAAAACTATTTTGTTATTTTTGTTTTTGTTGTTGTTAAGAGAGCAATAGGAAACTTTTTAAAAATCAAACTTAAATGCATTTGGTGCATTGAACCCATTGCACCTATTCTCTTTAATTGAGTCTTGCTTTATACCGCTGCACTGTGACCCTAGGCAGAGCCCTTTCCACCGGCTCCTGGATTCTGCCATGCAAACACGTTCTAGGGTTGCAACGCCCTCCTAAAACCCAGTGCTGGCAATCACCGCAGGGAAGCCTGGTTCTTTCCCAGGGGAAACGGCCGCTAAGGTGTGCAGTCCGAGCACCGAGGCAGAGCTCCCGATCACCGCTGGCTGTCCTGGGGTCTCCTCAGACTGAGCAGTGCTGGGTGAGGTCACGCTACCACACACAGGAAAGGCACTGCCCGCCCTCTCCTGTTCACCTGCGTGGCAGCAGGGATTTGTCTCCTGTACCTTCTTTCATTTCTGTTTTTGAGAAAAGCTGTATGTTCTAAGGCATTAACCATGGAGCTGTGGGGCTCGTGTCCACCAAGTTTGGAGCCATCCTCGACACCAGGTCCCGTCCATAGCCAGCCGCAGCCCTGTCTGCTCGGAGCCGTAACTGCAGTGGCGGAGTATATGGCAGAGTCTTCACCTTGTGAGCCTCAACTTTTACCTTGATAAGAAAGAACATTCTAGTCAGGATCAGGAAGTGCAGCATGACATGGAGAGTCAATCCAGGCAACGGCCGGCTATTTGATTCGAATGACTTCTAATTTCAGAGAACTCCCAATTTCCCTAGGTCTTCCGATTGCTGCATTTATTGTGCAGTAACCCATTTACTTGGAGAACTTCCAAATAAAATTTACATAGGTTATTAAGTAGCATTACCAGGTGTCATTAATATGGCATGAGTTGAGCGATGTCTAAATAACAGGAAGAGGTTCTAAAGCCCCATAATAAAATTCTGCTTGAACGTGAACACTGTACCAGGCTGAAAGTATAAGGTGCGGCCTGGGGTGTCTGTGTTTCCCTGGCTGCCTGTGTATTTGTTAGCCAATTAAGCTGCACTCATTTGTGTGAATATCTGTAGTACATAACAACGGAAGTCAGGGCTCTGGGATGTGGTCATATTTGGGTTAGCTTGGTCATGGTCTAGAAACCATCGCTCAGGACTGTCTTAATCATTCAAAAAGCTGGGCCACAGCAAAAAATTGGCAGAGGTGTTCAGTCAGGGTTGGATTTAGATGCATAAGTGGTCCCTACAGACTCCCACCTGCCTGACGGTGCTCCAGTGATCTAAGCCAGACCGTCTGTCCGTCCTTCCTCACCGTGCATGTGGGTGGGCTTGTGAGTGGTGAGGAGCAGGCCACCCTTGCTGGCCAAGGAAGCGGGTGGGTGAGTTCCACTCCCACGTGACCTGGCTGGATAATCCTGTGCCTGAGCTCACAGCAGCCCTCGATGGTCGCGTAGTCTGAGGCTCACAGTGTAAGAAATTTATTATTTTTGAAAATAGTGAAACTAAGATTTTATTTAAAAATGCTTTCTAATAAGTAAAATTTCATTCTGTAAAATCCACAAAATAAATGGAAATATTCTTCTAGGTATTAGACCTCTCCATTAAAAACTAGGTCCTATATAAAATTGTTGTCAGCGATCTAGTAATACTTATGTAATATTACGACAAATTCCAGAGATTCCGCAAAAAAGTTAAAGACATACAACTTTCCGTATGTTTTAGATCACTTCACATGTTATTTAAATTGAAATAATGTATAGCATAGAAAAACTACAGTATACTAATGATTAGTGATATGTAGCTCTAAGTGATACAGTGCTTAGTTTCAGAAGTATATATTTTTTACTCTTTGTGGAAAGTTTTCACAGTTAAATATTTGAGCATAGACGTGGTTTCTCTTTTTCTTACCCCTGGGACCAGCCTTTGTGCCGGTCTACACTGGTGCCGTTAGTGCCTTGAGCGCACTGCTGGGTTCCTGGCTTATACTTCTCCACCTGGCTCGGTAAAGCCTTCTCTTGATTTTCTCTTCCATTCCACCTCGACAGATGAGGTCTACTTGTGTCTCTTACTTTGCTCTCCTTCGCATCTCTTCAAATCAGCTTACTTTAGCTAGGAATTGAAAACATTTTTCCTTGGGAGACAGATCTTACCCTGTTGCCCAGGCTGGCCTAGAACTCGTGGGCTAAAGTGATCCTCCTGCCTCAGCCGTCCAAGTACCTGGGACTGTAGGTGTTCAGCACTCAGCCTGGCTTCTTTGCAAATGCTTTGAATGCTCACACCCCAGGGCCTTTCAGGGAAATCTTTGAATAAAGTGAAAAGCTAGAAATTGATGCTGGCGAAGAGTAGGTGACGATGTCTTTTTCTTTTAATTGTAGGAAGATATGCCGCATGACATTTACAGTTGTGATCACTTTTAACCATGCTGTAGTTTTCTTGGGCAGTGCGTTTGTTTCTGTGCTGATTGTACCAAGGTCACTCGGGCAGGTGTGGCTTGAACCAGTCAGTTCTTACATTGGGTACATTTGGTAACATTGCCGTTTTTGTATTTCCTGTTATATAGCTTATAAAAATGAATGTAAACTTGTACAGTATTTGGTCCTCCATTGTAAATGATCACACTAAGTGGTTTCGTGCACAATTCAGCAGCACAAGCACATTCTCAACTGTGCATCACCATCACCACTTACCTGTTTCCAGACTTTTCCATCACTGAAGCAAAGCCCTTAAGAATTAAATCCCATCCCCCTCCTACCCTTTGCCACTGGCAGCCACCATTCTGTCTCTACACATTTGTCAATTTGGAGACCTCGAGTAAGGGAAATTATACGGCATTTTCTTTTCGTGTCATTTAGCACAAGCTTCGTCTGGCTTATAGCGTGATGTCAGAATTCCCTTCCTTTTTAAAGGCTGAATTAACCTTGTGTCCAGGAGCAAGAAGAGGAGGGTAGGGGAGAAGAGAAAATAAGAGGGGAGGAGGGGGAGGGGAGAAGGAGGCAGCAGCAGCAGCTTAGTGCTCCCAGATGACCACAGGGCCTCTTGCTGGGCCCTGCCTGCTTGCATTAGCGCCAACCTGTAGACATTCTGACTCTTTGAGCATTTGCCAGAATACTTCTTACAGTGAACGACTCCTTCCTATCAGCCATGTGCAGGGGTTCAAATTCCTCTCCATTCTCACACTCACTTACTATGTTTTGACTGTTAATACCAGCTGACTCTCTGGGTGTGATGTTAATTTAAAACCTTTGTTAATCAAAAGTCACGAATGAGACGGAAAAAGGACAGAAAACCCTAAGACTGGGTGAAAGGATTTGCAGGTGAGCAAGTCCAGCCTCTGCACATCTGGCCAGATGTTGCAGCCTCACACTGACCAGGGCCAGCAGTGGGATCCTGACTACCTGCCGGCCTCTCTCCAGAGTCCACTGCTTGTGGGTGCAGGGTTCAGGTGGAGGCAGGAGGTGCTGGGAATTAAGCTGTTTTCCTGCTGCATCATCCTTTCCCGCAGCAGTACTGCTAGGGGTTATAGCGGCCCCGGTGAAGGGAAGTCACTGAGGGGTCAGGGTGGCTGCGGAACCCCCATCAGAATCACCCCAAACTGTGTCCATGAGGCCAGGCCGCCAGTGAGAAATTCAGCCGTGGAAGCTCAAGGACTCTGCGTATTGTCAGTCTCAGGATGATACAGCTGAGCTTTGTTCTTTTGCAGCCTGGCATTCTGCAGCTCTAGATCAAAGCAGTTTAATACAGCCCAGGAGTCCCTCCATGCACACAGCTGGCTGCCTGCCCTGCCCTGAGCCAGCTCTCTTGACCGAATAGGCTTCCTGGACTGTTTCCTATGG
>PVJX010012163.1:0-51144 GCA_004027295.1 Dolichotis patagonum
TCTCTCTCTGTCACACACACACACACACACACACACACACACACACACACACACACACACACAACCCTCTGGCTCTAGCAGGGTGCTCTTTACCTGGAAGGGCACAGCAGCACTGCGGAAACACTCAGGAATCTGCATCTGTAAGCATCTGGCTCTCTGGTGTCAGCGTGCAGGACACACCCACCTTGGAAGCTGCTCCATTCTCCTGACGATCGCTGAATCCCGCAGCCTCGGCTTCCTTTTTGACAAGGGTGATGGCAGCTGAGTCTGGAGGCTCCCCCAGTCTGGATGTGCTGCACGGGGCCAGCCTTGTGAGAGTGGCCCTTGGTCTAGGAGGAGGCCGAACCGCTGCTGGGGGAGAGGGCTGGAAGGATCAGGGAGGACAGAGACCAGGAGGGCCAGCGGGGAGACCCAGGGCTCAGCTCTGGGCAGGAGGCAAGGCTGTGGGAAGTGAGCAGGCAGGTGCATCCCAGGGCCAGGAGACCTCAGACCCTGGCTGCGGGGCCCCCTCTGGAGCGGCCAGCCTTTCTGAGTGTCCAGAAGGTAAGGAAAGCACCGCACTGTGGTCTGGGTTGCCTGGACGCTACAGAAGGGAGTGTGGTGGGAGCTTGGGTCAGAGCCTGGGGCTGGTGTGTGGGGGAGGGTGATCCCCACAGAGCCACAGGACCCGGTCCAGGTCATGGGGCAGGGCAGTGCCTGGCTTACTCTCGTTCGTGCTGTCGTGGCCCTCTTTCCACGTGGGGCTGCAGCCATTTATCTCTGACGACTGCAAAACAAGTGTCCGTCCTGGTGCAAAAGCATAGTGTGCAGGACAGCTCGGTCGCCCTTGGACACAGGTGCGTGGCTGCTTGGTCAGAAGCTGCAGGACATTGGGTGCCAACCCCTCCCTGGGCGGCATGGAGAAGCCTTCTCAGACTGGAGGCTGGGCACTAGGGAACAAGGGTGGTGCTCTGGGCTGGGGGGAGGGGTACCCTCTTGCCCACCTTGACCCCCAGGGTCTCTGCTCTGCCGCCTCCCAAGTGTGGGAGAGCACTGGACCCACAGGGCGAGCTCCATGCACTCGTCTGCTGCATCCCTTCCCATCACTAAGGAGGGCGGCACGGGGCCCAACCCATTCACTGTCACAATTGAGCCCTAGCAGAATTAAGCAAGGTGTGATTTCTTGTAGTCGGAGACTCGGCCTTTCCCTTTCGGCTGTGAATTTGCTGTGGAGTTGCAGGGCGCTTCTTTGCATTACAGAGTAGGATGGTAAATTATTCACTGCTTAAAGGCCCACCTTAAAGGTTGTCTCGCCCTCCTCAGTCACCAGTGTCAAATTATTCTTTTTCCACTTTCAGGGCTTCTTAACTGCATCTGATCCCAGTGCTATCAACTCCTTCTATGTTTGATGATGGCCTAACACTCCCTTTCCTTTCATAATGTCAGCTGTCTCCTTTTCGGAGCACTCTGGCTAAGCGTGCACCCTGAGCTTCCCTTGTTGTTAAAGCAGACGTGTTTGTTGACACATCTGTTATTTACACTTTGTTTTTCTCTTTCTGCGTTTGGTTTGGGAGCTGTTTGTTTCCTTCTCTAGCATTTTGGAAGGCCTCGTTCTCATTTATATTCTCTCTGTGGTAAATTCCAAGTTTAAAATGTCTTTTTAAACATCTTTGTTGAGGTATAATTAGCATGCACATGGTACATGTAAAGTGGGTGATCCTGAGGAAACCATCCCCAGGATGGGAGGACTGTGTGTGTCCCTGACCTGGCCCCATCTACCTGCTGTCCTCTCTCCCGAGGGTCTTCCCTCCCAGGACCACTGATCCACTGCCAGTACGGGTTAGCGTGTGTGCTCCTGAGCTTTGTGCACGTGGCAGCGCAGCAGGACACGTGAGCTCTGTGTGCTTTCGCCGAGGATGAGTCCTGAGACCCATCGCTCAGCCTCCCTGCAAGCAGCGTCCCCCGCAGGGACAGGACAGCAGGTGTCTTCACCTGTTGGACACATTTGCTGTTCACAGGTGGGGACTGTCACAGTGTCCATGTGGACATCGGCCCTGTCTCTCCTGGCTAAACACTGAGGGCTGGTGTGGCCGGCCCTGGTGTGGGGTAAGTGTAACGTAAAAAGCCCCACTGAGCTGCCACCAGAGTGCACTGCCCCGTTCCCACCCCACAGCAGCAGAAAGCCTGGCTGCCTGTGTCCTCCTCAGCCCCGGCCCCCGGTGCCCTTGTCCACCCCACTGAGGGAGCCTGACCAAGCCCATATACATGCAGTGGCCACCAGAGTGGCTTCAGTTTGCCGCCTGAATGCCATCTGTGGTGAAGTGCTTGTTCCCACCTCTTGCTCCTCCCTCTGCCCTCCCTCTGATACTGGGTCGGGACAAACAGAAACCAGCAGCAACCCTGACCCTGCCAGCACTCAGCTGAACAGCAAAGGTCTGGACAGCCAAGTGACTAGGTGAGGATGTGCAGGTTGGGTAACAGAACCAGCTACATGCTGCTGACCACAAGAAAGAAACCTTAAACACAAAGTCACCTAGAAATATAAAAGAAATGTTAAAGGAAAAGTGGGGTTTCTTATCGCTGTCACAGTAAATTTTGGAACAAAGAACACCGGAAGAATAAGGAAGGTCACTTCATAAGGAAAGAGCTGTCAACTAGGCACGAAGAGATAATCATCCTAAATGCTTATAAACGGAGTGACACTTAAATACCGATAAACTTCAAGGAGTAGACAGCTCCACAGTCAGAGCCGTCTCTCCGTGATTGAGGGAAAAACTAGAAAAAAATTATCAAAGGTGAACCTGAGCTCCGCCAACCAAGCCTGGCGACACCCAGGCCATGCTGCAGCGGCACTGAGGGACGTTTGTCCTCAGTGTGCGTTTGCCAGGGCCGGCCACAGATTAGGAAAGAGGCACACTTAGAACTTTATAACAAAACGGAATCTGTAAACCTCACAAATATTCAACTAGATAACGTAGAAACACACCCTTCACATGTGTTGGTCACCTTCCTCATCGCTGGTCAAAATGCCCGACTTCTGCAGTCTACAGGAAAAGAGGGTCACTGCCGCTCGCATTTTCAGACCTTTCAGTTCACGCTCTCAGGCGTAGCGCAGAAAAGGCCCCTCGGCCGGGGACAGGCCGGTGTAGGGAGCTGCGCCCACTGGGCCAGCCAGGAAGGGTGGAAGAAGGCTGCGGCAGGGACGGGGAGGCCTCCTCCAGGCCACGCCCACAGGCCACCCCCTAGGCCACGCCCAGTCCAGACCTCGCCGGTCAGACCCCCCACCCCAGCCTCTTCTGGCTGAGTCCTCCTGCTAACAGCCCCTCAGCGCTGAGCTCACCCGGCACAACAGCACTCACAATTACTGACCTACCTCACCAGTGACAATTAGTCAATTAGTTCACACAGGAAGGTTTTATGGGACAATTTTGATCTAAACCATAACGCCACAAGCACCGAATAACCAATGGCTCAAGGAAGAAATTAACAGAAATTAGAAAGTATCTTCAAGTGTAAAATAAAAGTGTAACACAGCAGAACTGTGAGGAAGCCTTAGAGGAACCCAGACCTGAAAGTGCCTGCTATGGAAGCGGGTGCTCTTAAATCAATGGCTATGTCCAGACTGTTAAAACCAAAGAACGAGAGCAAGTCAACCCCATGGTTAGCAGAAAGAAGGAAATAACAGAGAGCAGAGTAGGGAACCATGAACTAGAAAATAATATAGTACAAAAAGAACAGAGAAAACCAAAGCAGAAGCTGGTCACTTGAGATGTGCAGTAAGACTGATAAACTTCTAGCCAGATTTGCCAGGGAAAAAAGAGAGCACAAATTATGAAAGTCCAGAATGACAAAGGCACAGATTTTTACAAGGATCAGAAGGGCGCATTATGAACTTTACATGCACGTATTTGGCAGCTTAGTTGAAATGAACAAATTCCTGGGGAATACAAACCACCAGAGTTGATTCAAGAAGAAGAGAACTGGAAAGACCAGGAATATGTAAAAGAAAAGGAATTAATAATTTAAACTGTTTCCACAAAGAAAATTCCAGACCTACATGTCCTCCCCAGGGAATTCTTCGCAACAGATATGGGAGAAATCGTGCAGATTCTACATACACGTCTCAGCTGGAAAGAGGGGCTCCTCTGACCGGCTCTGTGCCTATGCTGCATGCTGAGGAGGCGGGGACCCTCTTCTGCAGGATGGGGACGAGACAGGGTGCCCAATCTGGCCATCTGCTGGCCCTTACGGTCAGCTCTGCAAGCCAGGAAGAAAACACAGGGCATCCGTCTAGGAAAGGGAGAAGCGAAACTGCTTTTATTTGTGACAACATGGTCATCTTGTAGAGAAGCTCATGAAATGGACAAAAACACCGTGATGCTTTTAATTTACATTTTTGATTACTGAGCCATAAATTGATGGTATGAGGTACATTTAGTGAGGTTATAGTCGAGATTTTAGACATATTTAAGAAGAAATTTCTGTAGGCCAGGGTGTATAGACTCCAGCATTAGAACGTTTAGATCTGGATAAGTCTTCTTTGTTGGGGGCATGAAGACTCCATCAGGAAAGTGAAAAACAACTCAGATGCTGGGAGAAGATATAAAGGCCATACAGGAGTGGCAGCGTGGCAAGATACAGGGTCAATAAACAAGATCAGCTGTGTTCATGGACTAGTAATGAACAATTAGAAATTAAAATTAAAAGCACCACTTATAAGCACATGAAATAGATAAAGATAAATCTGACAAAATGTATGCAAGCCCTGTACAAGGAAAGCTTAAAATTTCCAAATGATCATTTTGGTAGACACAGAATGCAAAGCGATACACTTTTAGATTTAAACATGGGGAAAATAACTTGTCAGCAAACCAGGAATGAGAATGGTAACTTGATAAAGGGCATTTGCCAAGAATATTTGTAACAAATGTAATTCTTAATTGTGAAACATTAGCAGCACTACCCTCAACCCCGAAGAAAGAATACCTAGATCGCATCTGGGAAGGAGGAGATTAACGTCAGCACGATGGCTACACAGGGAAAAGTCACACCATTCCACAGGTGTTTTAGTAGTAATGATTAAGGCTTAAAATTTCCATCTAAGATAAAACTACAAAAATTAATCATATTTTTGTACACCAGCAAAGAATTTAAAAAAAAATATATATATATATATATATATACCAGAAAATCATAAAAAAAAGTTACCTAGGAAAATATTTAATTAAATGAGTACAAAATATAGGTGAAAAATGTTATTGGAAGTTGTTAAACAAAGGATCTAAATAACTGGAGAAACATACCATTTTCATGGTTTGGGAGACTTACTGTTATACACATACCAATTCCTTATATTTCGATCATGGATTTAAGGCCAAGTGTTTAGTCATTTTCCTCTCACTAGGACAAAATATCTAACATGAAACTTGGAGGAGGAGAGGTTCATTTTGAACTGCAGATTTAGTGGGTTCAGTCCATGGTTGGCTGCTGGAGGGAGAAACAGGAGGGCAAAATGTTGTCGTGGTGACCAGGAAGCGCAGAGAGGAGCTGGCAGTAAGGACACACCCCCAGGTCACACCCGCGTCCAGCCTCCTCCCTCCAGGCTTCACCCCTGATCACAGGAGACTTGGGGACATTTCAAATTTAAATCATAACTGTCATTGTAGCCCAAATCCTAACAGACTTGCAATTGTAAAATCCTATGGACGTAGTAAGGGTTAGAAGTGCCATGACTCTTGAAAAACTTTCCTTTTCAGTGACTCAAATAGTAAACGTTTATTCTTTAAAAGGCTCCTTAAAGAAAGTGAAAAGTAGTCAGAGGCCGAGAGCTGAGAGCAGCCCACAAACGCCCAAGGACGACCTGCGCCACACAGAGGGCGTCGTGAGGCTGAGGGAAGCCGGCCGGGAGAGGGGTGGCCGGGAGAGGAGTGACCGGGAGGCCTAGCAGTTCACAGACAGAGGCCCGAGTGGTACATGAACGGCGCAGGGCCTACCCAAGGCAGCAGTGAAACGCCGACTTTTATTATTTAGGGAGACCCGAGCAGCTTAACAAAGCCAAGTATCTGGGGGAGGGGTGCAGAGACCCAGCAAGTGCCCGAGAGTGGGGTTTTCTTGTTTACTTATTTTGCACCGGGAGTTGAGGCGAGGGCCTTTGCACTGAGAGACACCTCTAGCCCTTTTAAGTTTTTAAAATTTCCAGACAGGCTCTCCCTGGGTTCTAGGTTGCCCAGGCTGGGTCTGAACTTGTGCTCTTTTGACCTCTGCCTCCTGGTCGGGAGTGGCCTTGACACGATGCTCTGCGAGTCCCTGACACACTTCCCTTGGCATCACCTGGCGCCATGTTGCCTGTATTCTCCAGGGACCCGCCGTGTTCATGGCACCCCAGGGCTCCGCTTGCCTTCCCCACACACAGTGCTCTGCTCGCTGCGGGGCAGCAGTGCGGCCATGCAGCCTCGTTTATGGAAATGTGAGTGGCTTCTCGACATTTGCCCGTCGCACACAATGCTTTCTGCTGCTTGGACCGATCATCCAGGCGCACTCGTGTGTGCCCACGTGCATCTCAGCTGTGCTGACCAGGACATAGCCCCGTGATTCTCTGTTTTCTAAGTGTTGCAGTGCATGTGCAAACACACAGGGTGGACAGTGGGCGGTGGTGATGAGAAGCCAGCCAGCTGTCCACCATCTGGACAGTGGCCCCTCTGTGTGGCGAAAACAACTGCAGTCTACCCATGCAGCCAGCCCAGCAGGCGCAGAGCCCTGCTCTCTGTCCGAGTCCTTAGTCTCTGTGCTCTCTGGGAAGCTTTTGCTCCAAGTGGACAGAGCTGCGGGGACCCAGGGTCCAAAAGACCCTCCTGATTGGATGCCCTGAAAGGGAAGATTCTCACCCAGGCCGTGCGATCAGCCAATGTGAGATGGGGCGACCACAGTCAGAAATAAAACAAACCAAGCAGCCGGGTGGGGTCAGTGTGCATTCCAGTCACCTATGAAACACCTCTCGGAGGGTCCCAATGTGCCCTGAAGCAGGTGTCTGTGGCTCTGGACCCAGGCTTAGGAGGGGTCCCTGTGGTGTGGGTTCTCTGAGTGGCCAAGAGAGGCCACTCTGCTGCTGACCCCAGACATGAAGAGAATAAGGAAGAAGTGCCACAAACTAGGCCACAAACTCGGTAACCTGGACAAAAGGGACCAATTCTTCAAAAGACACAAGGGACAAAACTCACACCAGAAGAACAGGTGATCGGAATAGGCCTCCACAAACAGCGGTGCCCCCTGTCCTGGGGGGAAACTGTCCAAGACCCTAGAGATGCCTGGGACTGAGGGACCACACCGTGCGCTGTGCGGTCTCTGCTCAGCTACGATGAAGGCCAGTTTGTAAGTCAGGTGTGGAAAGAGATTAACAGCAGCAGTGCAGAGCAAGCCTAACAGCACAGGGTGGTGAAAGTTGTGTGGACGCGGTTCCTCGCTCTCAAAACATCCCACAGCCTCTGCTCAGCCTTCTCGTGTGCCGTGAGATGACAGAGCACCTGTGTGGTGAGATGAAGGTGGCGAGGACGTGGCCTAGTGTCAGGTGACTGGCCTTTCTGGCCATCCGGCAGGAGGAGGGTGGTCCACCCTGGTGGCCTGGACCATTAAACTGTGGTGGACATGCTGGCCAAAGAGACAGCTCGTGTTCTGGGTGGTGTAGGATTTCTCCACATGCTCTGACTCGCACAGGATTTGAGGTTGTCTATTTCTGGAATTTCCCATTTAATATTTTTAGGCTGCAACTGACGGAGACCAGGGAGGGTAAGAGAAGGTTAGGGTATTCATGAGATTGAGCTGTGGTGAACGGTTCCTGGGAGAAAACCAGCTGGTCCAGACAGCTTACCAGTGAATTCTAGCAATCATCCAAGGGAGAAATTCCCTACGATCTGCCCACAAGATGGGCAGCTTCATTTCATGAAGCTACCATTGCCCAGATAACAAAACTACACAAATGCATTACCAGAAGGGAACACCAGAGACTGACATTGCTCATAAATGGGGGTGCAAAAATATGCAGAAAATAGTACCTGATCAGACGCCAAAACAAATGTGTAATGTAGGACAGACCAGAGATCCTAGCAATGAGACCTCACACCTGCAGCCAGCTGGCTGGATGGGGACACATGTGACAGAGAGAGGAGTCTTCCTGCACTGGAGTCCATGGCCAAGGTCCGCACGTGGAGAATGGATCCAGTTGTGGCCTTGCCCTGTGCGCCCAGTAACCTAATGCACTGCAGCCCTGACACAAAATCAAAACCAAGGAACTCGGAAGGAAGCCGAGGGGAGGCTGAACCTGACCTCATTTTGGCAAATAGTCTCTCGGTACCACCCAGGGCGTGCTCAGCCACAGAAAACGCGGTCACTTGGGCTCTGTTCCATCACAAACTCCTGCGGTTGGAAGGAAAGGGAGGAGCAGCCCTGGGAAGTGGGGTCTCCTGGGGTCCGCTCACTTGCTCTGGGACAGATGGGAAGTGGTCAGTTGTAAATCAAATGCTGCCATTCAGGCTGTTCTCTGGGGCCAGCTGCGCGGGCTGCAGGTCAGAGCGCACCTCCCCTGTGCGCTGTGCACCATGTATTCAGCCTGTCGACTTCTATGCAAAATGCACAAAGAAATCTCCACACTCAGCAATGAGAAAACAAATATCCTGATTAACAATGGGAGAAAGATATCTGGAGAGAGAGCAGATGGCCAATAAGCATATGAAAAGACGTTCAGAGCCATTTGTTACTGTGGAATTGCAAATTAAAACAATGAGACCACAAGACTCTACAGAAAAAAGGAAAAAAGAAAAACGACCAACACCAAATGCTGGCGAGGACCGAGAACCAGGACTGAGCACCAGGAACTCCTGCTGGTGGCTGCGCTTGGACGTGACCACAGCTTCTCACAGAGACAGAGCTTCCCTTGGTGTTTACCAGGCTGGTCTGTCTGTGAATGCGGTCAACACGAACTTGCCCACACACGTGTACAGCGGCTTTCTTCACAGTTGCCCCAAACCGGAAGCCACCCAGGGTCCTTCCGGAGATGACCAGGGAAAACTGCTCCATCAGATATAAATACAGCTATTTCCAGGCAGGGACACCCTGGGCAAATGACACCGTGTGTTTGCTGAAAGCTTAGGACACCATGGCCTGGAGGGTCTTAGGTGTGCACGTGTTTGAAGACCACTCGGGAGCCAGGACCCCCGCTGCGCCGGGAAACCTAACAGCACCAGGAGTGCAGTACAAAAACTTGCTGAAGGGCGGAGAGGGCCTGCTGGGCCCGGCCAAGGCCAAGAGACTGAAAGCCAAAGAGCTGCTCACAAGCGCTGCCCGGTGCCCAGTGGTTAAGGTGCTTTCCCTGGGCGTGTGGATTCCCAGTGGGCCACACCAACGCCCGGACACTGCGAGCTTGAGGCCATGCGTGTGCACCCTTAGTCACGGAGGCGGCTTCCCTTGTGGGGACTCAGCTCACAAGGGCATTGGTGGGTCCGGGTCTGTCCCCGCCTGTGCCCAGCGAGGAGCAGGACACGCAGGGTGCCCATGGTAAGGAAACACTGGAGAAGCCCCGTCCTCCAGGAGGAAAGGGGCTCATCCAATGGACGTGGGAGCCGGCTGTGTCCAAGCTGCAACATCTGAGCAATAAATCCCGCACAGTATTGACTTTTAATATAAGACATAAAGTAAATATGTGTCTATGGTAACGTAAATAGGTAATTTCATAAATAGGATGGGAAAGAAGAGGCACATTTCGCAGCGGAAGGATCCCGATAGATAGTGTAGATGCCCTTCCTCCCGGATGAAGGCCGTTAGTCCTGCTGCTAAGAGGACCCCTGTGTGGCAATGTCCTTCCCCAAAAGCAGAGGGGGAAGTGGGGACACCTGGCAGCCAGGCGGGTCACCTCAGCACCCTGTGCCCCTGACAGGATGTGAGGGACAAGATGAGACAGCCCCAAATGCACAGCGCCAGTGGGTCCCGAGAACGGGGTACCTCCTCAGGGGGACCCCTGCTGAGCTTCTGAGTCACACGCTCAAGGCTACCACAGCCATCAGAGCCAGGAAAGCCTGAGAAGCTGTCACAGTAACATAATAGCCACATGTTATATGGGGTCCCGGGGCAGGGAAAGGACATTAGAGAAAAGGAAGGAAATCTGAACAGAGCTGGGACGTGGTCTGCGCAGATGTGTCTGTGTGGCTCCCTGGCTATGGTGCAACCCGAGCAAGCTGAGATTCCACAGTGGAAGCTGCAAGTCAACGGAGGCTCCTGCGCCGGCTTCTCTAAGTCCTGTCAGTCCATGGCTGCTCAGAAGCACAGGGTCCCCGAGAGAGTAGACAGCACTGTGGTTGTGGGTGACCACTCTGTGGGGCAGGGAGAGACACCATGAGCTTGCTGCACAGGGGACGTGGCGCCCCTTAGTCACTGTCACAGGACATCCTGAGGTCTGGCATAGAACCCCTGTGCCAGGGAACGTGCACCTTATTTTCCACACAGCTGAGGCGGTGATTCCCAGCTGTCCACTTGCAGCCCTTCTAGCACATGCGGCCCACCTCTGTCTCCCTGGGGCTGAGAAAGCAGGGCACTGGCTGTGGGAAGCCATGGCCTGGCTCAGCGTCACAGGTGGAGCCCTCGGCCCTCAGTGGGGGTCCTGGTGGCCACAGACAGAGGTCCCCCGGCCCCCTGGTTGTGCAGGAAAAATCTCAAAAGATGTGGGGAACCTTGGCCAGGCCCTGCCCCTATCTGAGGCAGGGAGTCTGAAGGTGCCAAGCCCCTCCCTCCCCTTTAGAATCAGGATCACCTGGGACTGGGGTCCCTCAGCAGTGGAGGACGCTTAGCAAGTGGGAAGCCTTGCACGTCACTCCCAGCACCAAAAAGAAATAAATCCAGACAATAAGAGTAAGGTTCTGCTTCTGTAAGAAAGGCACATTCTCATCATCTAAAAAGCAGGTAGTACGGGGAACCAGGAAGTGGAGAGCCTACTCCAGGCCTGCCTTGCCGATGGCCCGGTTCGGTCACCAGGGATGGGTCTCCAGCGGAGAGGGTGGCCAGAAAGCCGATGGCATGAGACAAGAGCAGAAACAACTTTGGAGCCTCAGGTGGCCCTGGCCAGGTGAAGAGATACCCAGCAAGCCAGAGGGAACTGGGGGAGCCTGGGTACTCGCCACCATGCTGAGGCCCAGCATGATGATTCTAAGGAGGCTGTGTGCTGGGGTTAGTTTTTGGCTCCCCACCCTTCCATCATTCCTGATTTTGGTTGTTTGTTTGTTTGTTTGCAGACAGGGTCTCGCTACATAGTTCAGGCTGGCCCTGAACGCAGCAGTCCTGCTGCCTCTGCCTCTCGAGTGCTGGGAATTCTGGTAATTTGATTTACCCCTTCCCACACGTTGTCACTGTTCGTAGCTTTTAACTGTCCTTCCTCCCTCTGGTCCCCACCGCAGTGCCCCCAGCGAGTCTCTAGGCCTTTACCAGGGTCTCTGTACCTCCAAGGTTTTGTTCCCAGTCTGCCCTGACCCACCCGGAGCTCCTCAAGGGGCTTATGTGCAGGTGACCTCACAATTTATCGTCCGGCCTGGAGTGCTTGGCTGCTGCTGCTGTGAAATCTGGAATTAGTTTCAAATTTAATGAAAAGTTGCTGATTGAGTATTTTTGGGCGCTCAATCTGAAGTGGTGCAGAGAAAATGAGGGATAAGAAGGCGACAAAGGAGGAGGCCTTTAACGCGGGCATGGGAGGGCTTCACCGGGTGTCAGGTACGGAAGCTCTCAGTGAAAACAAAGAAGTGGGACTACTTTTATCAGTTTTGACAGGGGGAGGAGTTTGGCACAGTGACATATTAGCAGCAGATTTGAAGGAGCATCTGCCTGTGTAAAACAGGAAACAGAAAGATTTACTGGGGGCCTGGGGTGGAGGCTTGGGTGGTCGTGTAGTTTGGGGATTGGACAGGGCTAGGCGCATGTGCAAGAGGGAGTAGATCTGTCTCTGGAATGAGAAAGAGAATGCAGAAGTTACTCTTGGAGAGATGAGTTTTTTCTCTGGGTCCCATACCAATCTGGAAGGATGCAGCTAAACCCCAGGCCGGCAGAACCTATCAGTTGCAAAAACAAAAATAATACCCGGAGCAGCCAGAGCCCCTGTCTCAGATTCATCTGCACCGTCTGGCATTCTTGTTCTCGGAACCGGGGATTCGCCACATGGCCTCAACTGCATTCTTGCCAGCATGTTCACCCCGTATCTGATTCCAGTGTCCCGCTCCTCTGTGGTGTCGAGCCCTGGCTGCCCCAGAGCACTTGGCGAGGAGAGAGGGGGAACAGCGGCTCTGGGTCCTGTGCCCCGCTCCCCTCCCCGTCTCCAGGGTTTGTGTGGTCTGTGAGGCTGTCTGCCTGAGGAACTTGCCTGCCTCTGACACTTAAGTGAAGTCCTTAACCATTTCTATCTCCTCACAGCTGTTGTGATGGTATCCAGCTCCTGCCCCTTGTCCCCTGGGGCCTCTGGAGCTGTAGACTCGGCTTGGGGACCTGCAATTTTTCACAACTGGACTATTACTATCTTCCCTGCCCCGTGTTTTGATTTCTTCCCCTTAGAGCCCATTATGCACATGTTAGATCTTCTTGGCTTGAATTCTGTACCTACTACTTTATTTCTAATCACACTTGTATGGTTTCCTGCATCCTGGTCCTTAGAGGTGTTTCCTGCGTTTCCTGTTTCCTGTCAGGTGCTGGCGAATCCAGAATGGCTTCCCCAGCCCAGCACTCTCCCAGCTCTCAGGGCTCCCAGCTTCTGTTTTCTGTGATCTGTCCTTGGAAATCACACTTGTCTTTGAACCCTGTCCTCCTTGGGGACCAGGCTGTCTGTGAGCAATGGAAATCTCTGTCCAGGTCTGAGTTTCCCTGGGTGACTCCTCTTTGGGATGGGTGTTCTTCATCTGTCTTTTATTCACAATCCTTTCATCTTAGTTTCTGAACTATTTATGCAAAGGTGTGAAATTACTTCTGTCTCATGGTGACTAATCTTTAACAGGAGGACACCGTCTGCGGGCATATGTGTATGCACGTGTGTGTACATGAGTGTGCTGGTGTGTGTGTGTTTTGAGGCAGCCCACCCTCCTTTCCCAGGGGACACCACGCTATGGGGAGCTCACCAAGGCTCACAGGAGGACATGTCCAATGCTGGCCGTCGTGTGAATCTCTGGACATCTCCTGGAGTTTCTTTAGGGACTGCAGTCAGGTCTGCACATATTCTCATCTCCCCACTTACCTACAAAGGGAGTGAACTGCCTGTGTGCTTTGCTGGCGTTGTTAGACTTGCTGTCTGAGACTGCTGCAAACACAGGGCTCCTCGGGAGCCGTGGCCACGACCTGTTCATCAGCCTCAGGCTCCAATTCAAATTTCAGTTCCCGCACATGCGTTTGTAGTTCAAGGGAACCTGGCTGTGTCACCTCCTAGGGGCTGCACTGCTGGCAATCACACTGATGCACGCTCCTCCTCGCCTGCCCATGTATCTGCCATTGAACGCACAGGCTTTGCCACTTTGGGAGATGGAAACTGGCATCTGAATGTGGTGTGGACTTTTAAAACTGAGGTGAAGAGCACATTCGTTAGGTGCATGGCTTGGGGAGTGTTGACAAGGGTCTTTCTGGGTAATCCTCACCTCTGAGCACACGTGGACGCCCTCTCCTGTCAGGGGAGCTGGAGGTACTCATCCTGCTGTGTCCTCCATGCTGCCAGTGGCCACTCCCTGCAGGGACAGACCACAAGGCATTTACCTGCTCACATCGTGGACATCTGGCGACTTCCTTTCTGGCCATGAGGAGAGACACTGCCGGCACTCACAGATGGCCCACGTGGACAGGAAGCTTTTCTCCCAGGTGAATCTGGGAAGCAAGCCGAGATCACAGAGCCGATTCTGACCCGAGCACCCCATGTGCCTCACTATGAGGAGGTCCCAAGTGCTGGCGGTCAGTCTTCATCTCTGCCGTTCTGTGAGCGCGCAGAGGCCTGGGGAGGGGGTGCTGGTTTCCTTTGTCTGGGGCCTCTCCACAGTGGTTGTCTTCTATGACCTTTCAAAAGGATAAGTCTTCTTCCCTTTAGAGCAATGAAATGCTTGTCTGGATTGTTCCGCAGGCCCTCATGGAGAGGGTGCCGGGTGAGCTCACCTCACACAGGGCAGGGAGGGAGAAGTGGGGTCCATCTGTGTGCAGGAGGCTGCAGGGGTGAGGCCAGGGCTCCTGGGAGAGGTGACTCTGGACTTCTCTGGGACTTGTCCTTGGCAGTCACCGCCTTTCCAGTTATCTTTGTGTCTGTCCCCTGCATCACCCACTGCCCCAGCCACAGTCTGAATGTGGCCCATGTCCTGGACTTGGTGTCCTGGGCCTCACGTGGGCCCCAGGACAGGGGCAGGTGTGGTGGGGAGGCCAGTGCTGGGGAAGGAACCACGGGTAGGCTTTCAATGTGTGTGGACAACAAGCTGGAGGTGCCAGCTCACAGCCAGCTCCTGCCTGGTAGCCTTCATGGTACTGCGGTGGGACTTGTCCTCCTGGACTCTGATGCTGAGAGGAGGGCATTGTCCTGAGTTACCTGGGTGGCCTCAAATCTAGTGATAGAGAAGCCATGGAGGAGAGGTGAGGAAGAGGAGAGTGAAGAATGAGGCAGGGACTGCAGGGACTTGGCGACCACAGCTGGAAGAAGTTGGAAGTGTCAGCTCCAGATGCCTGGAAGGACGAGGACCTCACAGGAACCTTGGTTTTGAGCATCAGCCTCAGATGGTGAGATGATATGAGCATCCTGCCCCTCTCAGATTTGGCTGTTCACCGCAGCAGCCTCAGAAGCTGACTGGTGCAGTCCAGGTCCCCTCCTGGCATGGCCCAGGCCCTGAGAGCTGGTCACATCCTCCTCCAGGTGGCCACCTGGTGACCTAGCTGGTGCATACTCTGGCGAGGGTCTATCCGCTTCTGCCTTGGGTGAGAAGGTGCCACGGACCCGACCTCTCCAGCCTCCATTTGTTTCCTGGCGACTCAGCCATCTGAGCCACAGCTTAGGCCTGTCCCCACCTGCTCACAGCAGCTTGACACTATTTATATGTCTTTGTGGTCGACCCCACGCGCAGCCTGCCTTCTTGAGAACAGCCTTGCCTCTGCTCTGAGTGTGCTCTTTGGTCCAAGTTCACTTCTAGTGCTGGGTTTAAACTTGAGCCTTCTGTGGTCAAGGCCACCACTTGACCTCCTGTCCCAGGTGTGAGGCTAGAGTGTCAGAAGATGTGGCTTTTTGATGTTTCAGCTCCATGCAGAAGGGCAGGGCTCACACTGGGGAGCCGGTAGAGAAGGCAGCTGTGCTCACCACAGCTTGCTGGGGCTCAGAAAGGTTAGGGATGTTAATGGTGGGCCAGAATCCCTCTCTGACCCTTGCCACCTGGGGGGGGTGGTTCTTGTTGCTTCTTCAGAGTGGGGTACAGGAAGGAGAACCAGGAGCTTCCATTCTGCCTCAGAACCAAGTCCCAAGCCTGACTTCAGCGGCCAGGATGGCTGTAGGACAGTTTGGCTGAGAAGACAGAGGTCCTGGCCAGGGAGAGGCTCTGGAACACCTGTGAGCCAGTGGGGACAGGCCTAAGCTCTCTGTGGAGGAGAGGCAGGGTCCTGGGCTCTTCTCAGGGACCTGGGGATGCACAGTGGGCTGGGGCCATGCCTGGACAGTGAGGTATATGATGTGACTCACAAACCTGGCCCCTTTCCAGTGACCTGCTGTGGCCCTGGCCATGATGGACAAGGCTGGCCAGCTGCTTAGAGAGCTGCAGACTGGGTTCTAGCTGGGCCTCTGCAGAGTGAACAGGCTACAGATTCCCAGGCCCCACATATCCCAGGGATGCAGGGACAGACTGTCCAGAAGAGCCCTGCAGGTATGTGTGTCTAGATGTGGGGAAAAAATCACACAGAAACCTCCAAAGTGGCCATAGGGGACAGTAGCCTTCGTGAGAGCAATGGGTCACACATATATGGCTTCTCCTCAGGGACAACAGAGCCCAGAAGACAAAACATTGGGTTTGCAGGAGGGCAAATAACTCAAAGGACTGAGTCAGCAGGGTGCTGCCCACTCTCCTAGGTGCAGTCTGCTCTCCAGCGTAAGGATGAGCTGACCTGTCAGGTGGGTTTTGGAGGTGGGAGGAGAAGCACCTTTGCTCACCTGGCCTCCTGAGCTGCTGTTGTTACGGGAAGTGAAGGTTTACTGGAGGCCAAGAAACTGGTAGCACTTGGCGAAGTGGAGGGATCCAAGCTTCATTCCACCTGCCTGCAGGCTCAGAGGAGCTGCAGACTCCAAAGTCTGAGCCCCAAACTAGTACAGGAAGTTACTTTTATACTGTGGGGTCTTTTGTGTGTAAGTAGAACTTTACAAATACAGGAACAAACTGGAAACTGGGTACATCTTGTACCTGGTACATTTTGTGATCAGCAAGCCTGTTTACAGGAGCAGAAGGAACACTGCAGACTGTTGACACATTTGGGTTTGGAAATATTTTGAACACAAAAGTTCTACACAGTGGGGTCTGGGTGGGGGCAGGGTGGGGGGTGTCAGACCCAGTGAGGCTTGTGTTTGTAGATCCTGGAGGATAAGCAGGTTGCTAGGGCAAGATGTCCTGGGGACAGGGTTGAAGAGAGTGTTGTCTCCACCCCAGCCCAGGTCCCTAAGGTCTCCCAGGTTCCGGAAGTCAAGCTGAAGCTGTAGTCAGCAGCCTGCATGTGTCAAGTGTGTGCTTTGACTTTTTAACATAAATCATTAATTTTAGAACAGATTTCGACTTACAAAGAAATTTCTACACATGCAGAGAGCTCCCACACATGCTTAGGATTGTCCCACAGGTGACCTTGTACCTGCCCTGTCCCCTGTTTTCTCGCTTCATCTTCCAGAGAAATTGCACCTCACTGTTCCCTGGAAGCGCCTGGCGTGCACCCCGGACCGTCGCCTCCCTTCCTCTCTCCTCCTCCCCTTCCTCACCTCTTCCCCCTCTGTCTGGAGCCTGGTCCTCAGACAGAGAACCCCTCCTGCTGAGTGTGCACCCCACCTCCATCTAAATCCAAACATCTTAACACCCCCAAAGAAGTACACATCTACAAAGTGACACTGCCTGTCCCACCCAGGAGCTAGTGGCTCTTCGGTTCAAGCCTTCCAGGGACTCCAGGACTTCCAGCCCTGGGGACACCCTGCACCCCTCACCGGGCCTGTGAGTCGTCACCCTCTGTCCTGCCTTGGTGCCCCTCAGTCTCCTAACTGCCCACACCGAGCTCCTCTGATGGACTGTGCCCCTCCTCAAATTGATGGTCACTTGACGGGGGGAGGGACCTCCTCCCAGCCACCCACATGGACGCTGGTTGCCTTCCAGTTAGTCCCAGGCCATGGTCCGACACCCTCACTTCCACTGCTGCAGCCTGGAGATGGCGGCCCAGCCCCCAAGTGCCCCCAGGGTGCCTGGCACTGAGCTGGTGCTGATGAGGGGTTGAGCTGCCTTGGCAGGGTGGCACAGATGCAGAAGGAGTGCAAGGTCGCAGCGCTTCGCCACCGTGGCGCGGTTCCTGCTGGCACCACAGCCCGCACTGGCACAGCATACACGGTGGCTCTGCAGCCAGCTGGCCATGCACGTAATTGGTCTATACCCATTGCAGAGACTGTGACATATTTTTCTTTTAAAAAATCAGTAAATCTTGTGCAGGGCTGTCACCAGCAGCTCTGTGCTACATTAACCCCTTGTCTGCTTCAGGGCCGCCCTATTTGGGAAAATCCTTTGGACTCTCTGACTGGCGTGGGTAGATGGGTCGGGTCCCAGACTTTTCTGGGTCATTCTCTAAGCTCCTGGGAGTGGGCAGGAGTCTGGGACCCTCAAACCAAGGTGCTTCTACTTGCTGCCTGGTGTCCTGGGCACAGGGCCCAGGAGCCAGAGGGCAGTGGCAGGGACAAAGCGGTTGCATGGCTGCTCTTTGGTTCAGAGCCTCAGGATCTGTACTGTGGGGCTAGAGTGGTGCCCGGGATGCCACTGCTGTCCAGACACTACTGCCATGTCTCCTAGAGTTGCTGCCAGACCCAGACCCTAACCTGCCCAGCACCACTGCCTGCCACGGTCAGCCCAGCTTTGCTAGGGTCAGCAGCCCTGAGCCCCACCCTCCAGCCTGGAGGCCCCTCCTGCCCCAGATGACTCCCAGACTGAGCCCCTGTATGCTGGCTCCTGTCACGAGGGTGGATTTGAGAGCAGGACCGGCTCCCCTCCCCGCCTTGGTGGGCACCTGATTGCTTACTGACTCAGTGCCCTAAGTGTGCCTGTGAATTGTGCCCAGTCAGCTGCTCTTTGGGGCAGGCTTGTCACAGACATGGCCAGTCCCGGTGCACACAGGTGACTTGGCAGAGGACCTCCCTCCCTTCCCCTCTGTGCCTGCTGGTGTCCCAACCCATGCTGGCCCCAGGGACATCCTGACTCACTGCCCCTCCTCAGCGGGCCTGGTGTTGCAGGTGTGAGTTCCCCATCATGGTTCCCTCTCTGCGTTCTTTGAGGACCTCACACTGCTGGTGCCTTCCAACCTCGCCCTTTGGGTTTTTTGATGTAGGTTCTCTCTCTCGAGGTCCTTGGCTTCCATAGGATCTTGGGGTTCCTCGAGGTCCCTGTGACTGGAGGGGACCTGTGACCCCTCAGGGACTGGCCTTCGAGACCCCTGGCCAGAGCCTCCAGCTCCTGGCTGGGCCTTGGCTCAGGGCATGGCCAAGTGGCAGCTGCTGGGGCAGGTGTGTGTGTGTGTGTGTGTGTGTGTGTGTGTGTGTGTGTGTGATCCCGACACCAAGTCAACTGCGCTACGCGCGGGCCGCGTGCTGCCTGAGGCCCTGGACTCTGCCCTGGCGGGTGGTGGGAAACTCCCTGGGAGAGAGCCTTGTAGGAAGTGGCACTGAGGGCCAGTGCCCAGCAGGGGTCACTGTGCAGATGGGATTGCGTGTGAACCCAGGGCAGGGAATGCCTGGAACCCTGGAGGGTCCCCAAGCAGGGCTGGGCCTGCCATGTACCTCTAACTGTTAAACCTGTTTCAGTGATGTATTTGTGTAATTTTAAAATAAAAACTGAAAAACAACACTGCTTTCACGTAAAGATGACTTTGTAGTGGGTGGAACTGATAGCAAGGCCGACCCTAAGTCCCTGAACTCTGTGCCCTGGCATCAGGGCTTTTCTGGCTGGCATCTCGGGGTTCCCCAGCCCTGGCGTCTAGCCTGCCCCCACTGGGTGCAGCCATACCCCTACCACAAGCAGGGCCAGAAGCTGAGGGGTGAGAATGGCCATCCCTGAGGTCAGGGACTGGGACACAGGGAGGGCCAGGCCCGCAGGGATGCCGGGGAGGGGTGCAGCCTGTGCTACAGTGTTGGAGGAGCTGCGGGACGGGGTGAAGGCGAGAGGTGGGAGGGAGGGAGGCCTTGGTCTGGTGGGGCCTGGTGCCAGCCTCGTCCTGGCTGCGCCGCTCCTCCCCACGGCGCGGCTGTCGGCGATGCCAGCAGAGCCTCCGTCTTGGCTGGGCACGAGGCTGGCCCTGCCAGGCACCACTCAGAGCCAGGAATCCCTGGCGAGCCCCCCTGGGGCAGATTGCTCCCGTGCCTGGCTGGCCGCCCTTCCCAGATGGGCCCGCCCTGCTCTCGGTGATGGAATGTGGCGCTGCCCGCCCGCCCCACCTGCTGAGCGGCCCCACCACGCGGGTGCCTCGTGGCCCCTCCCACACCTGTGGGCCCTCTGCCTCCCTCCCCTTCTGTCTATGACTGGTGAAAGGAATCCGAGCCCTGAATCAAATCGCATTCGCAATTTGTCAAATTATGCAGAGGAGATGGTGGAGAGGAAAGGGAAATGGTTTGATTCTATTATGTGGAAATTAGCTTGAGACAGAGGCTGTTCACCAGGGAGAGTGGTTTCCCTCCAGTTTTCTGGAGAAAATTGCCTGTGCGCCGTCCTCCTCCCCCTCCTCCGGCTGCCCGGCTGTGCCCCTCATGGGTGCAGGCCCACACCAGCTCCCCAGAGGGTGAGAGTCAGGAGGGGTCACAAGAGGCTGCCTGAGGAGGGGATGGGGCCAGAGGGGAGGGGAGGGGAGGGACATCCCCGCTCACTGCCCGGCCCACTGCCCTCTTGGTTGTGTCTGCAACCAAGACACATCCTGGTAGCTCCTGCAGGCCAGGACCTGCTGTGCCCCAGAGACACAGAGTTCTCCCAGTGGGACGGTTGGGGTGCGCACCACACTTGGCTCAGGAGGACCAGAGCCGCAGGTGGTGCTGGAAGGGTAGGGACTGCAGGAGAACAAGAGACCACTTACAGGTGCCTGGCTGTGTGTGGAGAAGTCCAGGGTCAGCCAGGGCCAGGTGTGAAAGTGGAGACCCCGGCTGCATTTTATGTCAGATCCCGGAGCCCAGCCTCAGGGTGCATGGGCGTCTTGGGAACGGGCTAGAGTGAGTCCTTGCCAGTCTGCCCTAGCGGGGCCCCTTGCTGCACTATCCCTGTGGTCCAGGTCCTCAGGGGAAGCCATGAAGCCTGCCTCCCTCACCTCAACCTCCAAGGCCTCCCCCCAGGAGGAGGACACAGCTGGGGCTCCAGATATGACATGTACAATGTGTGTGTATATAAATAGATATCCCCGGTCTATGGAATGTCTTTATCTTTTCTCAATGTCTTGGTGACCTGAACTTTTACCTTTTGATGAAATTCCATTTATCCTGTGTCTTTACTGGGAAGTGCCTTTTGTGTGCCCTCTAACATGTCTTTGTCACTCATTGTCACGAAGACTCCCCCATGTGCTGGGTACCGGAAGCACCTGTGCTTTGCATCTTGATCTAAGGTCCACCTTGAGTTAAAGCGTAGGTACGGTGTGAGGCTGGGATTAGCTTCTGCCTCACCTTGCATTCATTCAGTTCTTCTGACATAACTTGGAAAGATGCTTATTTCCTATTGAATTGCCTTGGGGCTTTGGCAAAAACCAATAGGAAACACGTCTGAGGACTGTGTGTTGACCTGAGTCCCGTGTTGTTCTGCTGCCTCTGTCTGCTTCGCTGAAATCTCACTCTCTCGGGTTCTGTGGTCTCAGAGCTGCTCTGCTTCCAGGACAGGCGTTGCTCCTTCGGGCCATGGTACCTGCAAATGCACTTTGGTGTCATCGTGTCAGTTTGGCTTTTGGTGGAGTTGCATGGAGTGAAGCCATCAGTGTCAGGTGACTGACACCTGCCTGTGCTCAGTCCTCCTGTCCATGAACTGGGTACATCTCTCCCTTTGAGGACGCTTTAATTTTTCTCAGGATGCTCTCACGGCTGTGGGCGCAGGTCTGGACTGGTGCGGAGTCTTAGTGGGCAGAGTCTCCATTGGCTGGGGTGTGAAGCCTGGTGCCCAGGAGCCTGGGACCTTGAAGGCTCTGGGCAGCAGAGGTGGTCACTCAGCACCCAACCACGCAGCTGTCACAGCCCACAGCAGTGCAACTCGGGGCTTCGCCTTCCTCCCACCCAACCCCAGCCCACCCTTGGGAGCTTTCCAAGCACCCTTGTTCCGTGGAGCAGGGGAGAGGAGGGACTGGTTCCCCCAGGCCCCCGCCTTGATGCCGGGAGAGTCCTGGCCTCCGCTTTCCCTCCAGTTTGGCTGTGTGTTGACGTGCCTCTTGCCTGGGAGGTTGAGCATGACCTGCTGCCTCTGTCGTTATGGCTACGAGGAAGGAGGACAATTTCCTGTGAGATGCCTTCTCATTGCTCCTGCTAGATGCTGGGGCAGATTAGGTGAGCTCCGTGGTGATGGCTCTCCGTTCTGTGGGGACCCAACCATATTCATTCTGACCTCTCACACGGGCTGCTGTCTGCTGACTCCATGGGGGAGACAGCGTGGATCTCATTAAAGCCATCAGAGCATCATTTGCTGGTTTTATTGCAGGGGTAAAATTGTCTTTGCCTTGTTCTCTCCAAATGCCAGACTATAGCACTGAAAGACACTGAGGAAACCTGGGAGGCCCTGGAGGGGCAGCCACTGTTTGGCTGTGTGGCGACAGCGACTGCCAAGGAGCCCCCACGATGGGGCATCTCCTTGCTGCCCACCAGCCCAGGATGCCAGACCCAGCCCTGGAGATACAGATGGCACGGGAGACAGGTGGAGACTCACCACCGTCAGCAAGGAGGTGGGACCCGTAGCAGCAGGGGCGAGGTCACCAGGAGGGTATGAGGGGGTAGACAGTGCAGGGCAGGGGCCCAGAGTGGAGAAGCAGCTTTAGCCCAGCAGGAAGCCCATGTTTCCGCCCTGGTGTCCTCGGCTTGGTGACCTCCCCAGCCCTGCAGGGAGAAGGGTGGCCACAGCGGGGTCCTAGGCTGCTGGGGCTCAAGGTCAGGAAGCAGCAGCTTGGCTGCTGGCTCACCCAGCTCTTTGAGGGGACGCCTGTCCCCAGAAACCCCAGACAGCAGCTCAGCCTCCCCACACCAGTGTCCTGCACCTCCTTCCAGCCCCACTCTGGCTCAGAGCAGCGCCTCAAAGGGGCAGGGGAGGCCGCTGGTGACAGCTGAGTGCTCTTGGGGCTGTGCTCCTCCATATCCCACCTGTGACTGAGCTCAGCCATGTGGGGGCTCTTGGGGGCTCCAGTGGTGACCATGCTCCCGTCATTACTGGTGGCTATGAAGCCCCTGCCTGCCTGGCCCCTTGCACTTTCATAAAGATCTGCCTGGAGAGACACAGCACACCCCCGGCCCCGGCTCGTGGGTGCCCCCTCCACTCTGTCTTGTCCTCAGTGAACAGCACTGACGCTGCCTGGCCACACGGCATCAGTATGGGGCACTGGGGACCGCTGTGCTGTCCTGGTGGCAGATGTCATGGCCCAGGAGTGGCAGCCTGACCCCAGCATGCACAGGGATGCAGGGGGGATGACACCCAGCCTGCTGGGGCCAGGCTGCTGACAGCACAGATGGGGATGGCTGCCTGGGGGGCTGGGTTGTAAGTGCTACCAGCCTCTTCCTGGTGTCATCAGGACCTGGGACTCACAGGTTCCTAGCATTCCCACTTGTGGAGTTTCCTGCAGCCCCGTGTTCTGGCCACTCATACTCTTCGATCTCCGCTCCTAGCCACGGAAGCCTGGAGCCCCCTCAGCTGGCCACGGGAGGTCAGTGGCTCTGCAGGCCTGGCAAGCACAGCAGCTTCAGGTAGGAAATTCCTCTCTCACTGCTCCAGAGGCTGGAAGTTCAGGATGAAGCTTGAGGGCTTGGAATCGAGATGTGTGCAGAGCGGTGTGCTCTAGAGGCCTCAGGGAGGATCCTCCTGCTTCTTCCCACCCCCAGGAACACCCCAGCTTTTGGCTGCACCCTTTCTCCCACTCTGCTTCTCTCCGCTTCTCCTAAGAACAGCCAGGGGGCACTGAGGGCCTGCCCCATGCAGGACCTCTCTGACCCTGAGATCTTCACCTCAGCACTAGCTGAGCGTGGCCTGGGGAGGGGCTGTTTGGTGGATACCACCCTGCAGATCTGGGGAAGGGTGACATGGAGGCCTGCGGCTGACGCACGGCCAACCACCTCCATGGAACCGACTTGGAGGTTCCTTTGGGATGGCTCAGAACTCTTTGGTTCTCCTTTCTCTGCTCTCTGCCCTTCAGACTGACAGCTCTGTGTCCTGGGAGATGAGGGACACTGAGGCCCCAGGAGGAGGTGATGGCAGCGAGAGTCCTGAGAGACCATGACAGGAATGTCTGCTGCAGAGTGCAAAGAAGGGTGATAGAAGTCTGCAGGGGGTCCCAGAGCCCCTCCTGAAAGCCAGCTGTCCCAGGGAGAGGGGGGCTTCAAGAGTGACCCCAGAAAAATGACACCAGTCAGAGGGCTGGGAAGCAAGTGGCTCAGACCCGCAGAAGCAGTTGCAGTGGAGGGAATGGAAGACACAGGAGAGACCAGGAAGAACCCTGCCTTGGAGTGGGGCTGAGTCCATGCAGAGGGAAGGCTGCTGTGGACCAACCCCTACCCCCAGAGCAGGAAGTGAGTTTCCAGAGGGCCTGGCTTATTTGCCTGGGGTTCAACTGGCTGCCTGAGAGAAGCCAGCACTCTTCAAAGGAGTGTAACCCAATCCAGAACTCAGTGCTGGGTGCTATGCAGTGTGATGTCCAGCACCCAACCTAGAAATTACTAGATAGGCGGGGACCTGAGAAGATAGACAACTGGGAGAAAAATCAGTGCATGGAGAGCAGACCCAGGACTGCCAGAGGTGGGGGAAATGTGTCAAGACACCTGTTATAAATATGTTAGCAGTGCTTATGCATTTCACACACACACACACACACACACACACACACACACACAGACAGAGTGACAGAGTAAAAAGAGAATTGGGAGACACTGGCCTGCAGTGGCCTCAGGGACATCTTTTTGGTCCTCAGGTACCTGCAGCATCCCTGGGCCCCTGGAGAGCTTGGCTCAGGTGTGAGGTTTGCTGGGGAGGAGCCAGAAACAGACTTGAAGGAGAAGCCAGGGAGGGGGAGGCAGCCATGGGGGTCCCCAGCAAACCTGCGGGCACCTTGGAGTCACCCACCCAGGGGCCAGTGATGGTAAATGCAACTCTAGAAGTGGAAATTCCACAGGATGGGCTTGGATGCTGTGGGAAAGGCGGTGGGGCCTTTATAGGTAACACAGGTGCTGCTGAATGGCGGCCTACAGCCGAAAGCCAACCTGTTGCTCTTTTAGTATAACAAAGCTTTCCTGGAGTCGCCTGCTGCTTCACGGCACTTCCGAGTGGAGTGGCTGCACTGAGGCCGCACGGGCCGCACTGCCTGGCCCTGCACAGGGTCTGCTGGCCGCTCGGGGCTCCTGCCTGGGTCTCCTAGCCCCACACATTTCGGAGCCAGGCTCTAGTTTGTCGAGTGACGTTTAAGCCAGTTGGATTAAACTTGCTCCACATCAGTAGCACCTGAGTTTCCAAGGGTGGGAATTGTGATCTGGGGTTACAGTGGGGACCACCGGGATTGAAGAGAACAAACCTGTGGGAGTGCAGGTCACTTGGGTGCCCACAGAGCTTGGCCAAGGCTGGGCCTCCCTCCCTGCACTGTCCTGCTCCCTGCTTCTCCCCACCAGGGCTGAGCGCTCCACCACCAGGACATCTGCCTTGTCCTTCCCTGTGGTCAGTGCGAGTCTGGCCGGGGCTGCTGGTTCAGATGCAGCGGGGAGGCCTGAGCCCGGGCCACAGGCCGTGGGACCGGAGCCGGGGCACACCACGGTCCCTTAGCCTTTCTCGTCCCCAAGGCCTGTGCCCTCCTCTTCCCCTCAGCTTTGCTTTTGTCAGATTTTAGCTGACACCTATAATTTGGAAAGCCATAAAAATGAACATAGATGAAATATAGGAGGGTGGCAGGATGAAGGAAGCACGAACAGAGAGGCTCCTGCTGCTTTAAATAGGTCTCAAAACTGCTTTCATCTGTGCGCTCGCCTCAGTCCAGTGAAATTGATTCATTGACCAAATTGGCCATTTAAAATTCAAAAGCCTCTGCTTCGCTTCCGAGAGCGGTTCCCTCCTCTCCAGATTTATGGGGCCGTGGAGAGGCACCCTGGTGTCTCTGGTTTCTTTTTTAAGGATGATCTACAGTGAGGCAACAGCCCCTCTTCCTGGAGAGCACACAGGAGGCTGTGCCGGCCTGGGCCCACGGGGCCAGCTGGGCGTCTTCGTGGCATTGGCCGTGTGTGGGACCTCCCCAAGCCCGGTCCTGGTCTGTCTGAGGCTCCGGGACGAGGATGGGGGTGTTCACAGGGAGGGGCAGCAGGAGGGGCCTGGGACTCAGACCGTGGCAGCAGCTGGTGGAATTAGGGCACTGTGCCTGGCCTCAGGGAGATAGAGACAGCGGCTCCCACGTCTGAGCTCACCTGTCTGTTGGAGCAGAAGAGCAGATGGCACGGAGAGGGAGAGCAGAGCCTGGAGGCATCGCAGGCCAAGGGTGGGCTTCTTGTACAAGAGAAATGCAGGAGAAGCAGAGTGCAACCCATGGGGTGAGCGGTGGTGGACAAGCCCTATTGGTATGACGCGATGGGAACTCCTTCCCTGAAGCCACCTGGGCTCCAGCTACCTCTCCTAGGTAGAGCACCACCCCGCAGAGCCTTTCAGACTGGAGAGAGATGGGGAACCCAGGGGAGAGGGGTGAGAGTGGGCATGTCTGCCAGAGCAGTCACCAGTCCAGGGGACTCCTTCAGGAGAGGCCACAGGGGCAGCAGGAGTGGAAATGGGAGGGGTCTGGAAGTGCTGGTGCTGGGGTCGTGGCTGGCCTGAGAGAAGGATTCAGAGTCAGTCTGAGATCAGGATCTGGGCTCAGTCTGAGTCCAAGCTGGTGCTGAGTTGCTGAGGAGGCTCCTTTTCAGCCTGTGAACAGGGCAGATTTTCCCCTGGCCTGTAGTCCCGCTGGCGTTCTGTCCCGGGCCCGCACCTCTGCCATTGCCGTGCCTTGTGCTGCCATGCCTGGCCTCTGCAGTGCCTCTCCTGGCTGCAGGGGCCTCATTGGTCCCCAGGCTCTCGCCACAGCACACCCTTCCCTCGTCTGCCTGAACACACGGCCTGATCCACAGTGGCCTCAGGGACATCTGTTTGGTCCTCAGGTACCTGCAGCATCCCTGGGCCCCTGGAGAGCTTGGCTTGGGTATGAGGTTTGCTGGGGAGGAGCCAGAAACACTTAAAGGAGGGAGAAGCCAGGGAGGGGGAGGCAGCCATGGGGGTCCCCAGCAAGCCTGCGGGCACCTTGGAGTCACCCATCCAGGGGCCCAGAGCTGTTAGCCCTCACTGCATCCTAGGAGCCAGGCAGAGGGCGATTCTCCGGCATCATGTGCACTCTGCTCAGTGGCAGGCTTGGGAGGAGGCCCCAGGGCCCAGGAAGTGTGGGTGCTGGCAGTCAGGGTAGGCCCGGGGAACTGGGAGACATGCTGAGCATTTCAAGCCCCTCTTCCAGGCTGACAGAAGGTCATCCACGGCTGGCCAGGCCACCAGGAGCCCGCTGCTTTCCACAGCTCACCCTGGGTACAGCTGGGGCCCCCACTGTTCCCACCCCCAACAAAACCTCTAGAATCTATTTTAATTACCCTGTATTATTTTGTAACTTTAATTACATACTAAGTGACATACTAAAAAACCATTGTTAAAATTTAAGTCTTTGTAATAACACCATTTTATTACATTTTGATGACTTTATAACTATGATACTTTATTATTCGTTCCATGTTATTTTATGAAGGCACAGTGAGGTTTTTAATATCTAATTACAGTACCAGGTGATCATTAAACCCAACTCGTGAGTGCCGGAGGAGGAGCCCCCCACCCCCCCAGGCCCAGCTGAATGTGGCGTGGGCCTGTCCAGTGGTCTGAGCAATGCATGGCAGGTGGAGAGGTGGGTCACACAGAGGACCCCTCAGAGCTGCTTCGAGGAGGTGAGGGCAGGCTAGGCATGGATGGCATTCTGGAGACCCAGGTGCTGGCCCTGGGCAGCTTCCCTAACTGGACTATTCCAGTAGGTCACTAGTCAGCCATTGATCTTCATCAGCCATTGATCAAGTGACCTTTAGATGCTTGAGGCATTTGTGGCTTGGGGTGTCCACCAGGTCTGAGCCCACGAGAACAGCTGGGCTTTGAGGACACTCTCAGGGCCCTTGGACTTCTGCTTTCTGTGCCTGAGGTCACCTTGGGAGTCTACGGTGGCCCAGGCAGCCCCACAGATGAGCGACTTGAGGACCTAGCTTGTGGCTGTGGGCAAGTGGGTTGGGGAGACTGCAGAGCGCAGAGGAAGGTGGAGAGGACAGGGCCTGCAGGGCTGAGGGCCCTGGCCTCTGTCTCCCCACCTTGGGTGGACCCTGCACCATCCCTGGGCTGGGGAGAAGTGGCCGCTGCAAGCCCGTTTTGTCTCAGGACAAGCACAGGAAAGGCTGGAGCCCCAGTGGCAGAAATTTACTGTGCTTCCTGCAGAGAGGCTGCCTGTGGTGTGGCCTGCAGGGCCCTGCTGCTCGCCTGGCCATGGCCAGCTGCCCCCTCGACCCTCTGCTGACTGCTGTCTGTTGAGGTGCCGGCCATAGCCAGTTCCTCCCTGGCGCTCTCTTCTGTTGTTCTGGGGCCTTTGTTTCTTTGAGGCTCACTCGGTGGATGCAAATCCTGCTGAACCCCACCCCTCCTGCCCTGGTCACTGCACCGGGTACTCTTTTTCTTCTTGGTTCCACTGGGCCTGTGTTTGCACCATGGCCAGGCCACTAGGGAGAGGCCCCCTCCCATGGACTTGGGATCTGATACCCAGCAAACCCTAGCCTGGGGTCTGGGTACGGATGCACCCAGCAGCAGTGTGGAGACACCCAGAAGCCAGCAGGGACCAAGCAGCTTGGATGGTGGCCTGGCGTCATGCCATAGGTCCCAGAGGCTCTGGACCCTGGTGCAGGGTGGGAGGAAGGCTGCTCCTGGCGATGGCCCCAGATCTCTCGGGGCTGTGGCTCTGAGCCTCTCTCTGGGACTGTGGGTAGCACAGCAGGTGAGTGGCAAATGGGGACAGAGCCAGGCGGGAGGCTGATGGGAGCTCGAGGGTCTCGTGAGGAAGCCGTGGCTTGGGGTCTTTCCACTGCCAGCTCCTGGAGTGTGCAAGGAACAATCTTCTCGCCAGAAATGGAGTGGTGGCCTCTCAGCGCTCACTCCAATCCCATGATTCAGTAGCTTTGTGCAGGCCGTGGCGGGTTTGATCATCCCAGGAATTATATGGCCCTCTTGTCCCATTCAGAGGAAACTCAATTACCTGGAAGTGGAGCAATCAGCACTGCAGTGGCTGCGGCAACAGTGGGGCTCCCTGAGCTTCAGCCTGGGGGCTGCCAGGTCTGAGGGCGTGGAGAGACCCCCCCCATGGGGACCCCAGGGACATCGAGCGACTCAGAGCTGGATGCTGCAGGGCACAGGGGGGACACTGCCCGCCCGCGCCTTTTGCCTGCAAGTGAGAGAGGGTGAAACTGAAACAGCAGAGTCCTCTGTAGCAGCATGGGTCCAGGTGACCCTGGCTCCACACTGTCATCTCCTGACTGCCTGGGGCCTGAGATGGCGCTGTTCTGGGACATGAGTCATCCCCAGAGAGCAGGCAGCAGATCACAGAGAGGCCACGGGCATCCTGGTGGCACTGCTGGGTAGGCTCAGGGTGGTGCCAGCAGGGCTGCACCTGTCGCATCTGTGTCCTCCCTTCCCAAGAGGCTGGGGCTTCTGGCAGCCGGGCATCCTGGAGCCCCTCCCATGTGGCCCAGACCCCAGCCAGAGGGGTCTGGGGCCCGGCCGGGTATGTGGGATGGGTGTGCATACTCACCCCCTCTGCCCTCCACTGGGCTGTGCCCATCTGCCTGCCATCCACGACGACGCCTTGGCCCTGTCCACTCTCCCTGCCCACCCTCCCTGCAGCATCACCCAGCCTTTCTCAGGAGGCAGACCTGCAGCTCCTGGCAGCCACCTGCTTTGTCCCCAGCCTGCACAGGGAAGCATGGGAGGTGATTCCCTTGGGAAGGGCCTGCAGCCAGGAGCTGTGGCTCCTATAAGCCCAGTCCCCTCTTCCCGACCTGACCCAAGTCCTCTCCATCGGCCCCTGGCCAGGCAGCCCCATGTGGCTCTCTGTTGGCAGGGTCTGCAGTCCATCTTGCAGCAAGTGCCATCGCTGCCCACTCTCCCCTGCTGAGGGTTGGGCCTGAGCTTGGCTGCCCGCAGGGCTTCTGTGTCATGGAGGATTGTAGTTTTCACCTTCACCTTGGACGTCTTCTCCTGGCTTCAAGCATGGACTCCTGAGCCCCCAGCACAGATCCTTCGGGCTCTGATACGGACTCGCACGGGACCCTGCAGTGAGCGCCAGGCCTTCGGCTCTCCAGCGCACGGCAGCCCTTTCTTTACACCTTCCACACCTAACTGCGGGCAGCCACTATAAGTGCCCATGCACACCCTTCTACACTGTAAGTCTGGTGTTAAATCTGTCGGCCTCGTGAGCACTACTGGACACAGACAGATTCTGGTGAACCTTTCTGATCCAAGGGGGCAAGGCAGAGGGTGGGCGCTGGTGTGGTGGGGTTGTCCTGGCCTGGGGCAGACCGAGGGGGAGAGGCTAAGGGGCTGTGGGGCATCCCTCCCAGCGTGGAGTGTGGGACACTTTCTAACTCACACCCCCCCACCCGCTCCTCCATGCTGGAAGGGACCTGTGAGCTTTGCGGACGGTCAGCCTCACCCTGCCATCGTGGCCTCACCCCAGGTCTAAGCTGTTACTTGGACGTCACAGCGTCGGTGTCCCTGTGGTTGGCGGGTGAAGATGTCCCCGGAACCAGGATGGCCTGTGGGGCCCAAGGAGCTGCCCTGGCCTGCAGCTGGGGGCTTCTGTCCCTGGGAGGGGCCTGGGGCCTCCATCCCATGTAGCACTTAGCTACGACTGGTGGACACCAGGCAGCCTGGGTGACCGTGGGCTACAAGGACATCCCTGGGCTGACCCGAGGCCTGGGCTCAGGCAGGTTGGAGGGGAAGGGGCAGAAGCGGAGGGGCCCACACGGCACAGCTGTCAGCTGTGAGCAACGAGGACTGGACGCTCTGCAGAGCCAAGCCAAGCACTTACTTGTGTGAAGGACGCGTCCGGCAGGCACTGCGGCAGGAGTAGCACCCAGACTTTTCTACCTCTGCACCTTTGGGAACCCGGGGTCACCAACCTGGGTCTCCCGCTGGCCCCTACCAGGCCAGGTCTGATAAGAACACCCCTTCCTGCTGTGCTCTGGGCGTGAAAGACCTGGGGTGGGACTTCAGTGTGACCTCCTTTCCCCTGAGAGCCAGCGACTGGCCTCCTGCCCTTTGTGCCTGTGCCTCCTCGGCCTGCGCCAGCCTGCACACCAGCAGACTCGCCCCGGGATGGAGCTGCTTCCAAGGCTGTGTTCATTTTCAAGTTTGTGAACAATTCCGGGAGAAAGTGTCTTTTTTACTGGAGGCTTTGTCCCTGTGGAAGCAAGGGGCTGAGTTGGGGTGCCACTGGGTCCCCCAGGTTGCCTGTGTGAACGTCAAGACCTTAGTGTGTGCCTCTGCTTGGATGTGGAACCTCGGTGGAGGTGAGGATGGCACAGTGAGGTCACTGGGGTGGCCGTGACCAGCAGTCCTGATGTCCTTCTAAAAGGAGACATGAAGAGAGACAGGCCTGGGAGGATGCAGAGGAAGAGGGGTCTCAAGTGGCCCCGTGCCAGCCTCACTGACCTCAGATGTCCAACCGCCTGTCCAGCCCAGAGTGGACGGATGAGCAGGCTGGGCCATGGGACCCAGAGCACAGCAGGTCCCCTGGCAGGCTGCTGGGGGTCCCTGAGTGGCCCAGACCCTGTGAGGACATGAGGAAGTCCCTGTCCCGGGATGGGTCCAGGTGAGAGCGCACTGTTTTTCCCTTTTCATTTCCCAGTTATTTGTGATTCCGCGACTTTTCGTAGGATATTATCCGTGTGGATTTGCCCCTGAGGAAATCTGTAACTTTTGCCCTCTTTTCTACTGGCTTTTTCTCCTGTCAACCCAAAACTACTCCTGCGTCTTAGGGACAATGCCCTTTGCCTCTCTCTTTCCTTGTCAATAGCTGTCTAAGCTCCATGGGGCCTGTTTAGGGCATCTCTCCCACTCCTCCACGCCCTGTGCCTGGGGATCAGAGGGCCCAGCGAGCCCCTAACTTTCTCTCTGACCTTTGAGCTGCCTGAGGAACCCCTGCCTGGAGCGTGGGAACAGTGTCGCAGACTTCTTTGTAGCTTCTTTTTCTTTTCTTTTCTTTTCTTTTCTTTTCTTTTCTTTTCTTTTCTTTTCTTTTCTTTTTTTCTTTTCTTTTCTTTTCTTTTTTTCTTTTCTCTTCTCTTCTCTTCTCTTCTCTTCTCTTCTCTTTTCTTTTCTTTTCTTTTCTTTTCTTTGTATGTGGGTCCTTCACCCAGTTAGAGCTTATTTTTGGCTGAGATCTGAGTGGCTCCACTTTTATTTCTCCCAGGTAGCTGGCTGCCCTCACTGCATTTGGGCATTGGCCTCCCACTCCCAGAGCCCCCTCTTCACTCTGAGCCACCCATGGCTCCTGAGGGTCCCTGCCGGTGCCCCTCCCCTCTGTACCCCACTGCTGAGGACTGTCCTTCTGTGGGGACCTCACACAGGACCAGAAGACTCCACTGATGCCGAGAGCGCTGCTGCAAATCTGTCAGCACGTGATCTTAAACTGCAGGATGGATTCAGAAGCAACATTTTCATATGAAAGTGCTTATCAAGGAAGATAAACTTCAGTGTCCTTAAATAAGGTTTTATCACGCTTTTCAGGCTGCATTGGTTGGGACCTCTGGAAGCCAGAATCTGCTCCAGGTCTTCGGAGCGGAGGGGATGTAATGCAGGGAGCTGGTCCCTCGCCTGAGAGGGTGTGCAGGCCGAGAGAAGAGGCTGGGGTCACCTCAGTGTGGAGGGGGCTCCCCACCCTGTTGGGGACCAGGGAGGAAGGGGCTTTCAGGTGGGAGCTGAGCCCCCAGGGTACCCTGCCTCTGCCAGAGGAAACCCTGGGAGAGAAAGGCGAGAAAGGGTGACCCGAAGCCTTGCTGTCCTGTCCCTTCCCCCTGGCAGGAGCCCGGGCAGCAGAGCAGGAGGGAGCCGGCAGCAGCACAGGCGAGGGCCCCAGCTCCGCCCTGCCGCTGGCCCCTCCTCTGTGGACACATTGCTTTCTTCTCCCTTTTGTTTCTGGATTCTTATTTGAAACAGGCTGATGTTTTTGTTTGCATAACCACACGGCACCCTTCCATCCGGTCCCATTTTCCTGTGAATTTTAAGCTTTGGATACAGTGTCTGGGGCTGTAAACCGCAGGTTCCAGGGCCGGGTTGTACTCAGGGTAGCAGCACTTGCCTGGCACGTGTAAGGCCTGGAGTTTAATCCCCAGCACCACAAAAGCAAGCAAACAAACAAAATGAATGGTTTTCTCTTTCTCCTTCTTGCTACCAAGTACTTTGTATTCCTGTTTGCACCTGCCAGAACCCTGACCCAGTTCCAGGTGGCAGCAGTACCTTTGCTGCTGAACTCGGGTGTTCCGAGCCAGGTTAGTGCCTCATGACCTGGGTGTCCCTCTTGCTGAGTGGCCGAGCTGCCCCCAGGGGCTGCGGCGTGGTCAGTGTCCACTCTTGGAGATCTGGGGTCACGTGCTGGGGTTGGCCGGCTCCGCACAGACAGCCGAAGGAGGGCGCAGCCCTCAGCTGCCGCACCCCATCCACAGACCGTACCAGAACAGAAGGCGGGGCGACCCTGCCCTGAGGACCCTCAGCTACAGCTAGGACTCCGCAGAGACTCAGAGGCCTGTGGCTGTCCCTCAGGAAGGGTGACGTGGGACCCGCTGGGCACCCCCTTGCCAGGCGTGCTGGCCTGTCCTTCAGGAACCCACAGTGGACTCAGGTGCAGGGTGAAGCCCTTGAGGAGCCACTCCCAACCTTGCTGGCATGGGAGGTCTCCTCCCTTGGGTCCCACCCCACCTCTTTACAGGCTTGATGGCTGAGCTTCGTCAAAAGCCTCTGTGCATCTGGGGAAGGGATGGCCGGTGCACGACGTTCCGATTCCCAGCTAGATTTCCCGGTATTGAGCCATCCTCGCTTGGTCCTGGTGGATTCCTAGTTCTCGATTCCATTTGCTATTATTTCCTTTAGATTCTTCTCTGTGACGAGTGATACCAGCTGCAGTTAATGTTTTCTGTTCTGTTTTAGGTGATTGTATGAAGAACGTGTCACTGACCTTGCACACTGTCCACCCCTGTCCCACAATGTTCAGAGTGACACTTGATGATTTCTACTGTTGCGTGGACACAGCCAGGTCTGACCTCTCTGGTCTTGGTGACTTTAGAAATCAAAAGGCTTAACTGATGCACAGTCTGCAAGGCGCACTCCACACCCGTCTAACGAGCACGTGTCAGCGTGTTTAGTAGATCCAGCCGCCTTTGCCCTCGTGAACGACACCCCACCCTGACCCCCACCCCTCCGATCGCCTTCGTCTTCATCCATTCGCCTGCTCGCAAACATCATCGCATGTGCCAGCCACTTGCGATTTCCTTTGAAGAAATGTCCATCTGAGTCCTTTGACCACTTCTTAAAAATTTTTTTTATTATTTTGAAGGTAGAGAAATACAACAGAACAAGATAGAACAAAGCCAGTTGAGACAGTGCAGTGAAATTGGTACAGAACGTCACAGCAGGATCCCGGAATAACAGTAACAGGTACCATAGTGTATCTCGTTATCTTCACAATAGTTGTTCTTTCAATCAGGTATAGCAAAATCAAACCAAATACAGAACATTGTAGAACTTATCAAAACATAATATTGAATAGAGCAATGCAATTAATCACAACAAAGCAAAATAGTGATAACAATATTTGCCTTCAAAGAGATGATGGAAGGAAACCCCCCCATTTGCTATAATGCATATGGTCAACCTCCCCAGAGATGCTCAGACATCTGGCTCCCATTTGCCAGGGCTGCTTCCAGGGAGGCGGGCCCCTTGACTACTTTTAAACGGTGTTATTTGTCTTTTTGTCATGGGTGACTATTTTATATATCAAGCATACAAGTCCTGTACCCTGCATACAACTTGCAAATATTTTCTCTTATTTTGGTACCAGGGATCAAACTCACAACCTTGTACTTACCAGGCAGGCACTTATGCCACTGAGCTAAATCCCCAGCCCCTTCTCCCATTCTATAAATTTGAATTTCCACTTTCTCAGTGGCATGATTAATAGCATTAGAGTTTAGATTTTGATGTAGTCCAGTTCATCTACTTTCCTCCTGTGGTTTGTGTCGTATCCAGGAAGCCACTGCCCACCTGGGGTCAGGCAGACCGGTTTCCTGGCTGAGGACAGAAGCCAGGGCCCTGTCCCCGCCAGGCCACTGCTCTGCCACTGAGCTGCACCCCAGGTCTGTTTGTATCTCGCCTTCCCAACCTCACCATTTTAACTCTGATGGTGAGACCCAGGATCCACTTTGAAACTGATTTCCGTGCGTGGGACGAGTTGGGACGAGCTGGGATGCGCAGCAGTGCCGTGCCCATGTTGAGAAGATTTCTCCTCACTTAACTGTCTGGGTGCCTCAAGGAGACTCAGCTGCCTCCGGAGCCAAGGGCTCGCTTCCCTCTCGTTCTGCTCTGTGCGGCCATGCTCAGGTCAGGGATGCTGCGTCTGGGGCACCGCAGGGACAAGTAAGTTGTGAAACTGGAAAGTGCAGGTCCTCCAACTCTGCTCTTCCTTTCCAGCTTCCCCCGCTGTGCTGGCCGCTCCATTCCCATGCGAATGTCAGGACCCGCTTGCCAGCTCCTGTAATAAAGCCAGCTGGTCATGGTTAAGGGGCCATGCTGGGTCTGAGGGTCACTCCGAGCAGTGCCGTCGCCTTAGCAACACGAAGCCTTCTGAGCTGTGCACATGCGCTATTTGCCATTAATTTTGATTGACTTTAATTTCTTTCAACCACATTTGTAATTCCCAGTGTACAAATGCTACACTTCTTTCGTTAAATTTATTCCTAAGTATTTCATTTTTATGCTATTATAAATGAAATGTTTCCTATTATTCATTACTAGAGTGCATAAATACAATTGATTTTGTGTATTAATCTCATAAGCTGCAACTTTGCTTAACTCGTATGTTAGAAGTAATTGGTTTTTCTATGTGTGGATTCCTTGGTATTTTCTACATAGAAAATAAAGTCATCTGCGGATTGAGGTAGTTCATCCCCCTGCGGACTGAGGTGGTTCATCCCCCTGCCGATTGAGGTAGTTCATCCCCCTGCGGACTGAGATAGTTCATCCCCCTCCTTTTCTAGTCTGCATGCCTGTTATTTCATTTTCATGTCTGATTTCCCTGGCTGGACCCTCTCACCCGGTGACAAACAGCAAAGACCAGCAGCAGCCAGGTCTTGTTCCTGGCTGGGGAGGGGGCGCCCAGCTAGCTGTGGCTTTGCAGATGGGTATGCAGGGCTAGGGACCCCCTCGTGCGCCTGGACTGTCCAGTGGTTTTACTCCACGGTGCTGAGCTTGTTAAACACTTGTCTGTGTCTACAAGGTGATCATTCGGTTCTTGTCCTTACTCTATTAACCTGATGTCTTCCACCAATAGATTTTTGTGTGATACATCAACCCGGCATTTCTGGCTAAATCCCATGTGGCCATGGTATATAATCCTCTTATATGTTGCTGGAATCAGTTTGATAGTACTTTTTTTGAGAAAGTTTTCATCTGTATTCACAAGGTGATTCACCGGAGCCCCTCTTTGCAGTGTCTCTGTCAGGTTCTGTTCAGGTTAATCCTGGCAGCAGAGGATGGGCTGAGCCATGTTCCCTCCTCTTTTACTTTTTAGATGAGATTGTGAAGGATCACTATTAATTCTTGGAACATTTGGCAGATTTTAGTGGTGATCCTAGCACCTGGGTTTTCTTTAGGGATTTCCCCCCCTAAGTTTCTAATTCAGTGTTTTTGCTTGTTATAAGTCTGCTTAGATTTTCTAGATCATCTTTGGTTAGATTTTTCTTACTATAAATTTTTCTGCTTCCTCTAAGTTATTAACTTGTCAATATACCTCTAGCCACTGTATTTTCATGAGATCAATAACCTTATGGATTTCAGTGGCTTAGTCTTCTCTTTTTCTTTTCTGGTCTCCATAACTAAAAATTTGCCATTTTTCTTCTTTTCTTCAAAGAACCAAACTTACATTCACAATAACAAAACTAGATTTAGTTGTCTTTATTGTTTTGCATTCTGTATCCCATTTATTTTTGCTCTGACCTTTATTATTTCCTCTCTTCTGTAGGCTGTGGGATTAGTTGTTCTTCCTATTCTATTACTATAATGTATCCATTTGCAGGTGTAAATTTCCCTCCAGCATTTTACTGGCTTCCCTTGTACTTTGTGAGTTTGGTGGGCTGCGTTTCCATATTTGTTCATACAAACGTCTTCTAGCTTAAGATTTCCTCCTTCACTCATTGGTTAATTAGGAGCATTTTGTTTGGTTTCCTCTTCTTGTGAATTGTAATTTCATGGCGCTGTTGCTTTCTGACCTGGTGATGGCGCTGGCTGGCGGGAGCCCTTGGGGCTCACCCTTTTCCATCCCCAGTGTGGCTTTTTCCCGCCACAGCCCTGCCTGGGGACCACAAAGCTCAGGCCAGAGAGGCTGCCTGTCCTTCTGGGGGCAGCGCTGTGGGCCTCCGGGGGTCCGGCCGTGCGGACACCTTGAGTTTTTCCTTACCTGAAGTGAGTGCAGGCAGAAGTGTGTTGAATTTCTGTTTTTCAGGTGCTGAAACACTTGCGTGAACTCTACTGGTTGGACACACTGAATCTCAGAATTTGAAATTCAGAATGCTTGGAAGTTTGTAACTACCTATGCACCTTTGCTGACACTTTTTGTTTATTTTGTGGATTTGAATCACTCTCCTGTGTTTCTTGCTGTCAGTCTGAAGATTTTTCTTTCTTTTTTCTTTTGGTATTTCTCGTAAGGCAGATTTGCTGGCAAGAAAACAGTCTGGTGTTGTCTTTCTTTAACTCCTTGTTTAACGATGGATTTGTGGGGTATAGCATCTTGCTTGGCAGTGTTTCCTGTCACCATTTGAATGCGCCCTCCCGGGCGTCTGGCTGCCCGTGAAGCAGGGTGGGCGGGGTCCCTTACGGTGCCTTTGGCACACGCAGTGGCCTCCCGTCCTGTGCCCACAGCCTCTCTCGGCCTTGGTCTTCGGTGTTTTGCTGGCCATGGTCTGGGTGGACGTCTCGTACTCTGCTCACAGTGCTGAGCTTCTTGGATGCCGGAGGAATATTTTTCAACAGATCTGGAAAGTTTCTAGCCACTCTTCCCCCACGCTCTCTCTCCCTGCCCATCCTGCCATCCACGGGCTCCAGTTGGGCGCCCCCTGCTGTCCCATGTCACTGAGGCTCTGTGGTTTCTCTTCTACTCTTCCGTGTCCATGACTTCCACGGGTTCATCACTGACTTCACTGACTATCTGTCCTGCAGCCGCTCCTGATCATGCGGTGTTATTTTCACTGTGGTTGCCGTGTGCAGGGACACTCCAGTCCCCAGCAAGACGGCCATGAGCCCCGCCACGCCCAGCTCCCAGTTTCTAACAACTTTCTCCGGCACAGGGACCCCTGGCTGCCTCCAGGGCTGGGGCAGGGGTTCCAGAGGAGCCCAGAGAGCAGAGCAGCGTGGGAAACCCCAAGGTGAGGAAATGGATCAGCGGGATCCAGCTGTGGGAACGGTCCAGTCACACAGCCAGGAACATTCGAGCAAAAAAACGAAGTAGACAAGGTCATGACCCAAATATAAAGTACACATCTGTGAGTCCTCCTGATCTATAGATGACTGAATAAACCCAAGAAGAGGGCAGGGGCAGCAGCTGTCCCGTGCAGAAGAGTTGCAAGCAATTTATGTAAATCCTGCGTTTTCCCTCTCTGGAGGTGTGGACAGCTCACAGCCACTTCTTTCCGGAGACATCAAGGGGTGACTAAAATCCACCATGAAGGCTTACATGCTAGAAACCTGCTTTGAACTCACTGGGGACGCTGAGGAAGGTGTGGCAGTGGGCAGGAGACCCTGCCCGAGAGGCCCGTGGAGGCCTGCAGAGGGGCTGGGCCGGATGTCTGAAGCAAGGCACGAGGGTTAGGGAAGGTCTCAGGGGCCTCACCCAGGCCCATGTCTGCAGGACCTGAGGTCAGCAGGCAGATGCCAGGTGGCCACCTTTTGGGTGCCGAACTGGGCACTGTGGAAACTATTTTTTATTCTGGTGAGGATGACTGACTTCCCACGGCAGTAACTGTATCACGAGTCACATATTCTTTGTCAAAATGACATAAAGCGACCCTTTCTCTCTCACACCGGTGTCCTGCCGGGGGCCGTGGGAGCAGAGTCACAGATGCTGAGGGGGAGGTGGGGCCCCTGGGGGGTCTCCTGCTGCCATGAGTCTTTGCTGGCGGGCAGGGGAGCTCAGAAGACCCGGCTGCTCACATTTGCTCTGCACGAGCTCAGGGCCCCACTCCTGGGCTGTCGCACACTGAAGGAGAAACCCACGTGGAGGGCGTCCGGCAGAAATGCCCGGATGGCGGCTCGCTCACGGGGTGGGTGCTCCTGGAGCGATGCAGAAGGTGGCACCAGAGGGCGGGCACAGCGTCAGTAGGCTGGTCACACACCAGGCCCATGGTGGAACCAGCTCCGGCCAGTGGGTTTTGCTCCCAGGATATCCGCATTCGTGGCCATCAAGTTCACACCCAGGAAAGAGGTTGCGCTCTCCCCAGGGACGAGGAGGAATTTACCACAGGCTTTGCAGTGAGGCTACTCTGAGCTCAGGAGTGGCACAGGGACCCACAAAGAGCCACCACAGAGGCCTGCGTAGAACTCAGGCGCAGCTTCCTTGGAGCCGCAGCCAGGAGCTGACCACTGACCTTGCTCAGGGCATCTGGCCAAGGCCAGGAAAAGAAGGAGAAGATGGTAGGGTTAGAAAGGGGTGACATGGATTATGAGGTTTTAGTAGGCAATGTAATTTTGACATAAACAGTGCTCAGGAACTTTGCGATTAGAGTTAATAAGCTTGGGTGCAGGAGCCAGGCGAGCTGGAGAAAATAATGGAAAAGCTGCCTATTCCCAGTGGTGATAAAATTTCAAGGTATTTAGGAGCAAGTATGATACTGATGTGGAATCGCTAAATGAGGAAATAATAAGCTTTTATTGAAGGCTATGGATGAGATTTTACTAATTGGAGGGAGACACCAGGAACAAGAAGACTCAGTATATAAATTCAGTGCAGTTTCACGTGAAATCCTAGCCGAGCTCCGTGGGGACCTGGTGGCTCCATCATTCACGTGGGGTGCGAAGGGGCTGAGGGCAGTCAAGACCTCTGGGTCACCACAGTGATCAAGGACCACAGGGACGAGGCCACAGCATAGGTGTCCAGGGACCAGCAAGGTCAGGGCGTGCGGATGGCAGAGCTGAGGAACTCAGGTCATCACCCAGCGCTGGGCGGAGACAGAGTGCGGCTGGGCCCCAGGCCAGTACACGATGCGCAAAGCTGTAACCATCCTAGCAGCTCGAGGGAATGGTGTTATGGCATAACACAGAAAACTTCTTGGGTAAGGTGTGCAGAATAAGCCATAAGGCTGGCGTTTGGTAAAGCTGACTGTATAATTAACAGCCTGTGTACAACAGAGGCAAGACGAAGTTAAAGGTTAAAAGACCAGTCTCTGGCCAGGACAAAATGTCTACTATACATGTGACAGAAACATGGTAATTATCCTGCATACGCAAATCACTAAGACAAGTAAGAAGAAAGAAAAGAGGCAAATGATATGAACATGCAGTTGCCAGCAGGAGACAGTGGCCAATAAACATGAAAAGAGGCAGGAGTGGCAGTCACCCTTGTAACCCCAGCTAGTCGGGGCTGAGGCAGGAAGATTCCAAATTGGAAGCCAGCTTGGACAACTTAGCAAGATCCTGTCTCAAAATACAAAACAAAGGGCTGAGGATGGAGCTCAGCAGCATAAGTGCCTGCCACTCAAGTGTCCCCTCCCTCGGGCCTGGAGACGCTGTTGTCTATCTGCACGGGCAGCCTGCTTGTGCAGGACGTGATGGCAGAGACTCGGGACTCCTCCTGAGCGGGTCTGACCCCGCGGTGCTCTGCAGGCAGACACTGTGGCCATGGCCGGCCCTGCACAGACGGGGGCCCAGAGGTGCAGTGCCCAGCGGGCAGGGATGAAGCAGCGTGCAGGCCACCGGGGCCGGACACTGAGGCCATCTCTGCCCATGGGGCTGCTGCTCAGGGCAGCAGAGGTGGCAGATGCTGGCAATGGATTGGGAGAGAGAAGAGAGCAGGGCTTTCATCTGTTCCTAATGGTTTCACTTCTAAACATAATTACCTGAAGCAAATATGGAAAAATGCTAATCTGCGTTAAATCTGGGATAAAATCACACGTTGTCCTATAGAACAGGCTCTGCATGTTTGGATTACCCCATAATAAAACCTTGGGACAAAGAACATAGATCCTGGGGGAGGGGCCTAGGAAAGGAGAGAAAACAAAAGATGCTAAGATAGCAGAGAAGGATGAAAAACGAGCCTACAGGCTGGGATAGAAATCAAAGAGGAAAAGAAACCATGTCAGAAATGCAGGTGGAGGAGACTGCTGAGTACAACCTCAAGGACGTTTATTCATTCAACAAATAATTGAACACCTGCTGAGGATCAGGCCTTGGGGACTCGAGGTCCCTCCCCTCCCAGAGTTGAACACCCTGGAGAGAGGCAGAGTCAGGCTAAACTGGCAGGCACAGGACGGAGCCCAGGAGAGTCGTGCGCAGCTCGGGATGGGAGGGGAGGCCCCGACTGTGGCCAGGGTTGGGGAGCTCAGTTCTGGGAGGGAACGGCGCACCCCCGCAGGGCCTGGGGAAGGGCTCCATCAGAAGAGCAAGGAGGGCAGGAGGCCGGGTGAGGCCCACTGGAGTCAGAGCAGACGCAGGTCGGGGCACTGGGCAGAGGGGCCAGCCTGGACTTGGGACGGAGGCCTAGAGCCCTTGCCCCAGGGGCCTCAGGGCACCCGGAGCATCCAAGTGGCAGCGCGGGGTGGCTATATGGACGGACAAGAGGGAACCATGGGAAGAGACGAAGACGACTGAGAGAGCTGGAGATGCATTTAGAGAACACGGCGCCCTCTGCTTCCTCCTCCTAGAAAACAAACAGCCAATGGAGGGAAAAGAAAGACGGACGAGAAGTGGACTCAGCGTGTGGGAGCCCAATTGCCCCCAAAGTACTGGAGTGGGGGGGCCGGGGCCTAGGCTGGGCCCGAAGCAAGGCTTTGCACGCAACCCAACTGCCATGTGATGGGCGGGTGGCTGGCCAGTCCCCTCTGCATGGGGCCCTGTGACTCAGCCCAGTTCCCCTCTGCTCCCTCTGTGGGAGCAGCCAGGTACAGATGCCCCGAAGTCCCAGGGCCCAGCTGTGCCCAGCCCATGGGCATCCAGGTGTGTGCTACTCCAGACAGGGACAGGCCAAAGAGTGGACGCCTGGGCCTGACACAGAGTGGGCTCCTGGTGGGCAAGGGGAGGGGCATCCTGCTCACTATCAGCTGTGGAAGGCTGGCCACATGCAGCGCTCCTGGGCCATGTTTACTTCGTGCACGATGACACCTGTGGGCAGCAGGGCCAATGTGGAGTTCAGCACTGGAGACCTAGGACAGAGCCCTGTGTCCTCACCACTGTCCCAGCTCCAGCCACGGAGGGCCCTGCTTATTGCGCAAGCCCATTCATGATGCTGATACGGAGTCTGGGGTGTGGTGCCCACATGTGACCTCCAGGGCAGAGGCGAGAGACACCCTGGGGGCATCAGTGCTCCCTAAGGAGACCACAGGCTGGGCTTGCTGCAGCAAATGGTTCCTACCTACAGTGCTGATGGGGGCCCCAGGACGATGGTGGAGCAGATCCTCAGGGTGGAGCTCCGAGGGCTTTGCAACCCTCCTGCCCCTCCCCTGCCCCTGGATTCGGGCAGGTCCTTGGTCCCAGCCGCCCTCTTCCCTGCCCACCGGGTGTTTGGTCTGTCATTGGATTCAGCTTTAAACCACTCCCAGCTCAATTCAACTCAGTTCCCTCCCAGGCCACTCTCAGCCCAGACCACACTGCAGGGTGTGGTCCTGGGCTGGGCTCGGGACTCCTGCCAGGCCCCACGCTGGCCATGCCCCTCTGCAGGGTGGCCTGGGCTGGGCTTTCTGACCCTCACTCTGCACACTCCTCTAGCCAAGGCCTGGCCACAGGGATCGGTCAAGGTGTGGGCGCTGCATCCACCTGTCCAGTGATGTGCAGATTCGGTCCCCACGAGGAGACCACAGCAGAGGAGGTGGGAAGCAAGACTTGGGCAGAGCTCCACCGGTGTGCTGGGGACAGTAAGTGACAGCAGCTCCCAGGAGGCAGCCTCCGTCGTGGGTCTCGCTGATTTTCACACCTGTCTGCAAAACCACCCCATGGGGGCGTCCCAGACTCCGGGGCAGGGGTAGGGTGCTCTGGAAATTTGAGGGCACAAATCGAACTGATCCTTATTTATGAACCGACATGGGGCAGCTTATTACTCTGATCACTCACTAATCATCCCTATAAATGCGGAGACCGACAAAATCCCACAGAATCAATAACGTGGTAAGTTCTGTGTCTAAATCACGGCACCTAGTACTCTTGAGTAAACCTTTCGGTAATTTACAAAGGCTGTTGAATTTTATAGTAAGTGTTTTTCAAACCAAGCTGGATTCTAAACAATAATGACTTTTTAATGTGGCTCTGTGATTACATTGTCATCGTGAAATACGGGGGTCTCTGACTGCATCTGAAATGAGCCTGCTGTGAATTACTCCCCGGCACGGACCAGCTCGGCCCAGGTAAAGCAATCTTCATAAATCACCCTCCAATCCGGGTGGCCTGGCAGGCGAGGCCTGATGCCAATGTTTGCAACTCAGATTTCCACGGACAATTTGTAAACAAGCTCTTCCATTTGTTCCGGAGCAGCGGCCACAGCCGGGCGCCTTGCAGTGGCCCTGCCTGGCGCACATAGCCTCGACCAAAGGTCGATGGCCGCTGCCCTGAGGCTGTTCACGCAGAAACAAATGAAAGGTCTGTAGCCCTGAGTCAGGCCACAGGTCAGGCACCGTGGCCCTTGAGGCTGGTGGCCGCTGCCCCATTGGGGTTTCTATCTGGATGTCCCTGTGGAGCCCCACGTGGCGAGGACAGGTTTCTGGGAAAACAGCGCTCTAGCTGACTGGCTGCTAGGAGCCAGGTCTGCAGGAGGAAGTGGCCATTGGGGCCCACAGCCTGGAAGGGCTGTCTCCCCTCTGGCTCCTCTTCATCTTTGCGCCCTGCCCTCAGCAGCTCCCGGCCCTGGGCCATGATGCTGCCCTGTCTCATCCCTGTCTCATGCAGCAGTGCATGTTGAGTATTCTGCTCCCTTTATGAAAAAGGGCCTTTGTATGCAGTGCCAAGGTGGCCCTGGGCCTCAACCTCCGGCACATGTGTCCTCTCCTAGTGGTCACGTTGGCCACCCCATGTCCTACCGTGGGTGCCTGATTGCCTGCTCCCGAGCTGTTGTGTGGGCCCTGGTGGACCACACCTTGAGTCCCCACTGAGCAGGACATGAGTAGGAGAGGGCTCTGTGACAGAGGGTTCCCTCAGCCACTGGGGGCTGTGGGTGGTGGTGGGTCCAGAGGGCCTTCGGCTGCCTCATGGGGCTGCACCCAGCTGTGAATTCCTGTGTACCCCAAGCTTCCAGGCAGAGCTTGGGGTACAGATGGGACCAGGCAGAGGCCGTGGAACAGGGCCCTTGATGTCCCAGGGCTGCTGCAGGGGTGGGGAGGGGCCGATTTCATTTCCTGGTGGCTCAGGGTGGGTTTGGATTTAGCCATAGTGCTCCTCCACTTGTCCAGAAACCCCTGGGAGCCCCCCATGGCCAAGCCTGGATGGTCGGGACGGCCTGCGGGCCACCCTCGGCCTTGAGGATCCACCTAAAGTGGGGACACAGGGCCCAGAGCAGGGGCCCAGCCAGGGGTGAGGTGGGGTTCCCACGTCTGGGCCTGGTGCTGCCCGAATCCCAGGAGACAGGGAGGCAGGTGGGGTCTGGGGCAGGCCTGGGGGCAGTGCTTGTGAGGCCTGAGCTCACTAGTGGGTCCCGAGCAGATGCGGCTTCCTCTCCTCCGAGCCACGCCTCTGGGGGCCTAGAGTCACATCCATGTCCCTAGATAGGGAAACAGGCCTGCGTGGAGAGCGTCTGCCCGGCTCAGAGCACATGGAGGTGAGCCTTGGCCCAGACACTGCACCCTCTGTCCCATCTTGGAGCAGGAGCGGCCCAGGTCCCCTCTGGGCCCTGAGCCATTCTGGACCAGCCTTGGCATATGCTTGGGGCGCGGCCGAGCCTGGGGCCCACGCCGGCCGTACATGCAGGGAATCACTGGAGTTAATGGATCACAGACGGTTAGACCGGTGAGGGGTTGCTGTGAAGCTCCTTCTTGGTATTTAACAAACTCATTTGTTTGCAGTGTTCCAGAGGGAAAGGGCCTATAAAGGGGCGGCCGAGCCTCTGCCTAACCCCTTCCTTGAGAAGGAAAAAGGGAGAAGTAGGAGCCAAACCGGCTGCAGCAAGACACCAGAGAGCCGCAGTTTAATTTCTGTAACGTAGGACAACAATGCCCAGGAGAATAAATCCAGCCACTCTAAGGGGAGAATGGAGCCCCGAGTCTATCGTGTCAAAAATTAACATACGAACTTCAAATCCATGCACCGATTCAAAATCTGATTTAACAAACTGCTCTTATTAAAGTCAATTGGTGAGCATTCCATTAGAAAAACAAATGAGATAAATTTCTGTCTATGAGATAAATAATTTTCTCCCCACACCTAAGCGGCAGGCATTAACTTAACGGGTAATGATCTAAATTATGTATTAAACTCAATTACTTTTTATGACCACTTTCCAATTAGGGTGTGCTGATTGACTGTCAGCCGGAAGACTCCTCCTGGGCCCTACCTGGTCCCCGGCCCTGGCGCGGCCCTGCAGCCACTCGGCCCCAGCGTAATTGACTGTGTCTGACACGGCTGCGGGGCGCGGCTGTGAGCGTGAATGAGCTGGTGCAGCGTGGCTGCTGGCTGAGTTTCCTGGCTGAGTTTCCCTTCACTGAGCTGCTCAGGGAACACCTCCAATGTGCAAATCCTGCCTGCGTCGGAGCGCAGAGCCCCAGTCCTGCCGGCTCCGGGAGTGACCTGCTGCAGGCGAGGCAGCGGGGCTGCAGCTGCAAGTGTCTCCTCCCGCCAGGTGCCGCCTCCTCCACGCCGCCAGCCCAGCTCAGCTGAGGCTCCCTACTCTGAGGGCCACATCCCTAGCCACGCTTCTCTGCAGTCTCCCTCACCCAGCATTTCACTTCCTGCAAGTCTGGTTACCCGAGGTCAACGTCTCTCTGATGACACCGGACGCACACACAGGAGTCGGCAGTCATGGACAGCACACCACTGGGAGAAACACAGTGAACTCCCGAGTCGCCTGGCAGCGTCCAGCCCCGCGCCCTGTCCACCCGGTCTGTGCCATGGCCCACGTGTCACATGGCCAGCATCAGGTGACTGTGAGGGACTAAAGTGAGTGTTCCCGAGGCCGAGGGTAGAGATATCACAGTTGGGAAGTGACCGGTCCCCTGATGCTCTCTGGTCGCCACAGCCGCATCTTCTCCTCCCTTCGCCTTGCAGGTGGGCACCAAGTCACATGTTTCACCATACGGCTTCCAGAGACGGCAACCACTCCCAGGGAGCATCCCCGCCACTTGCATATCCTTTTAGCTGAGCCACTTTCTCCTGTGTCTCCTGTGACCTCCTGTGGTGCCTGAGATGCCATCGTGGTGCGCATGCACGGTGCCCGTGGTGCCCTTTTATGGCTTGGGCACCCACCAAGGGCTTAAGACCTGTGGGTCCAGGCGGGGTACCATGACAGGCCACGTGCCAGTTTAAGAAGCCTGGAGCTGGCACGGTGGTGCACACACGGTGGTGCAATCCCAGCTCTCTGGAAGGCTGAGGAAGGATGACCAAATGTTTCTAGCCTAGGCTGGGCAACTTCCTGACTTAGGGAGACCCTGTCTCAAAATTTAAATCATTTTAAAAGTGCAGGGGATGCAGCTCAGTGTGAAGGCCCTGGTGCCATTTCTCGTAGTGTGCTAAGTAAATATAAATAAACAGACACACGGAGACCCTGACCATGAAGACACTTCTCCCCAGGGGACCACCTACCCTCAATTGGATTGCGGGGCCCTGAAGTGGGGTTGGGAGTAGAGCAGGGGCCAGAGGATGTGGGAAAAGTGGCGCTGATCAGGGTGGGTCCTATGGCATTGAAGGGTAGACCCAGACAGGGAGCCGCCTGTGCCAGGGGCCCCATCTCTGTTGGGGGGCAGCCATTGGGCAGCCACAGTGGACTGAGCTTCAAGAAGGCCCCAGAGCTGGTCCCCCTGGCCAGCACGGGCCGCCCTGGATGGTGAGTGCCACAGGTCAGGTGCTGCGGCTGAGTGAAGGCTGACCCTGCCCAGCCCTGTACCAGGAGGTAGCAGCCAGCGCCCCTGAGCCCCGCTGAGTGCCTGGTCCTACACTGGACCCCAAGGGTTCCTAGCAAGGAACAAGCTGCAGCCTGAACCCCAGGGTCCATGGCTGGGGTGTGCGCCAAACAGAAGTGGGCCCTGCAGTCAGGCGCTTGAGAAGGTGGCCTGGAGGAGGAGTCGCTAGATGGCTCCCCCTGGGCCACCTCCCTGCCGCCTGCTCGGGTGCAGTCTCCCCGCAACTACAGACCAGGGCACAGGGACACGCTCAGCCTCAGCCAGCCCGGCCCTGCCTGGCCCAGGCTGGGGTTTGCTTTTTGTTTGTCTGATGAATTCCTCTGGTGTTCAAGAAAGAAATTAATTTTACTTGTTCCTCCAAGCGGTCATTAGAAAAGCTTTTAATGAACACAGTAAAAACCAACTAATTATCTCAATGGCATTTTACTCTAAATAAAATTGACAAGAACCACGAATATGATGCATACAATTCTCCTCCATTTATTAAAACCCATTTATCACATTTTATCCTAGAGGAAACTGATCATATTAGTCTGTGATAATTTAACTAATATTTCCTGGGTGCATCTAATATTTAAGGAGGTTTCCTGTATTATAGGCGATGACCTCGTGTCCTGATTCCTCTTCCTGGCAGGGATGAGGAGGCTCCGTCTGTGCCCAGTTCCCAGCCATCCTCCCCGGTGGGCTTCTGGTTAGAGAAACCCCCTTCCTTCCTGCTGCAGCAAGTTGGCGCGGCCCTGCCTTGGTAGCGGAGACACCGCCCAAGCACAGGTCTGTCCTTCAGAGCCCAGCATCCCTGTCTGTCCCCACCTGGCCACAGCCAGCCCTGCAGCTGCCCAGAGCCTCTCAGACAGGGGGAAAGTGTTTATTTCTGCTTTAAAAAAAAAATAACTCAGAAGTTACAGTCTTCAAAATACCAGGGTGAAAACTTGGCTTTTCAGAGCCCATGTTGCTCTGGGAGTCTGTTATTATTCTAGATCAAGTCCCGGACTCGAGCTGTTTACAACTCGAGAGCCCACAAGAAGGGGAGTACAGGGTCCAGGCCAAAGGGAGCATGTGTACCGTGGAAGTAAAGACCCGCCCTGTCCTCCCAACCTTCTTCAGAGGGGCCCAGCACCTCTCCAGGGTAACTGTGTGCAGCCCTCTGGGGACATCCAGGCCTGGCTCCCAGCTGATGTCAGTTCAGGAAGACCCAAGCCTAGGGCTCAGGCGGCCATGGGCCAAGCTCAGGTCTACCTCACAGTGGTCCCTTGGGGCCTGACGTGCCCTGGGTCGTCTCCCTGCCCAGGATGTATGACTGGTCTGGACACACTCTGCAGCTGGCCGGGTCCCCACACCAGTTCCCCGAGCTGAGGGTCTCATCAGGGAGGAGAGCAGAAGCCATTAGAGCTGTCCACACCCAGGAAGACAGGAAACCTAAAGAAATCCTGTACCCTTGGGAGCACAAGGCACTGAAAGGTGGGGGTGATCTCCCCACTCCCTCTGGGCCTGTGCAGGACCCAGGCAGGTCTTGCACAGTGTCAGCAGGTGGTCAGGAGCCTGACCAGGTGAGGACTCCAGTGGCAGCTGTGGCTGTCTCACTTGAGCAGGTCAGCGGTCTCCAGGTACCTATCTGCGGCCATGGTCCAGCAGTCACCTTTCCTCAACCCTTGTCCACAGGGCCCACCAGAAGGCTGGCCATGCACCTGCCTGGTGGCAGGGCTGTGGACTTTGTTCTCCAGCCCTGGGCCTGGGGCTCGATGGCAGGGCCTTGGTCACTGCTCTTCCTGGTGCTGTACCAGACTGCCGTGGTGACTGAACGGTGTGAGAAGTAGCAGCTGCTCTTGAAGTAGAGTAGGACATTTGCATGTTGGACACCAGGAAATTAAACTTCTCAGATCTCAGAGGCCTCTGCTCCCCGGTGATTCCCAGGGCCAAGTGTGTGGGACCTGCAGAGCTGTGTGAGACCCCTCCTTCCACCAAGGGGCACAGCCTCAGGGGCACTCTGGGGTTTAGAGCCTGGTGTGTGACCCTGAGCTATCAGGGACCTGGCCAAGAATCAGTCTCCCAAACAAGTGTAAATGAGACAAGTGGTATGATTTTAGGGCTCCAGGAGGATCAAAACCCTCTGCAGAGTCTAAGACTCTGGGAGCTAAAAGAAGGAATGTGTTTGGGAAGCCCATATTTATTTAGTTTTCGAACAAGGAAGGCATTAGAGTGGAAAATGCAGGAAACTGAACAGACCTTTGGAGTGGTTCAAGGACTTTTCCAAGTAACAGATTATGTTTACTTTAGGAGAACTATCTTACATTAATTTAGGAGAACTATCTTAGGAGAAGATCTCCATGTTGCATTTCACTACAGAAGTGAAATTCCAGTCTTTATTTGGTTAACTGGAGTTGGAGCCAGGTGTTCTCAACTGTGTCTTTATCCTGCTTTCTGAGGCATCTCTTTGTTTTTGGGTTGGCCATGCCCTGGCCATGCTGCAGCCCTGCACGTGTGTTCAATTTCCAGCCTCAATGACTCCCAACACTGTGCCACCCACCCAGTGACTGGGCAGCTGGCCATGCTCAGGCTACCAAGCATGCTTCTCTACCACATGGTCTTGGGCAGTGCCTGGGCTGGGGGTGGCAAACAGAGACGCAGTCTGCATGCTTGGTGGCCCATAGGAGACCATGGCACCAGCCTCCAGGGTCTTGTAGCATGGCCCCTCCATTTTCTCTCATGCTGCCCTCACCTCCTGAGTATGTAGCCATGGCCACCAGATCACCATGCAACTGCCCTCATGAACTGGACATCTTCTGAGCCCAGCCTGAGGCCCAGGGAGGACCACACGAGGACAGCTCCTGTTCTGAGGAAGGGTTGTGCACCCCTAGTTGTTTGCCCGGTGGTTGCCTCATACTGGGTGCAACAATGACTTGTCAATGTCTTTATCTGGAGATCAAGCACCGCTTACAGTGATGAGTATGGGTGCCAAGTTGACCAGGCGTGTCCAGGCCTGTGGTGGCAGGGCAGGCCATTGTCATCTGGCCTCCCACTCCACACTCCTCCAGACCAGGGCCATCATGGACTCTGTCATGGCTTGTATCTACATGTCCCCCAGGTCTCATTCGGTCATGAGAGATTAGGGTGTGTGAATGTGGATTAAGGGTGTGATACTGGGATTAAGTATGTGGACAATGGAAGCCTCATCCCGGTCATGGTATGGAACATAAGCAGATAGAAAGAAGGCTGCTGCTGCTGCTGCTTGCTGCCTTCTGCCTGCCCTGCCATGGACTGTTCCTCCTCTGCCATGCTGCCCCGCCCTGGAGCCAGCCAGCTATGCACGGACACCTCTACAAACTGTGAGCCAAAACACACCTTTCCTCCTTTAACTTGTGGCTGTGGGTACTATGTCTCAGCAATGAGAAAAGTAGCTAAGACTGACCTCCAGTCTCCCATCACCCAGGCTGCTAGACTTGGCCTTCTCAGGAATCGCTGACATACCTTCCGGCTCTGCCTCACACTCTCCCAGTCCTCCCCTGCCTCTCAGCCTCTGCCTCCAGCCTACCTGGCCAGTGCCTCCCTCCCCTCCATGGTGGCAGCCACTTAGGGACTTCCGGGGCCTTCTTTCTCCTCCCAGGACACCTCTGCCTGCTTCACATGCCACTCACCCCAAGACCCCAGCCTCACATTCCCGGCTCCTCCCACACTCCGGCCTGTGCACACCGCCTCCTGCTCTACTTTCTCTTGCTCAGCCACGGTTAAATCTCCCTGGGCACATGCACCCACAGGGACACTGGCGTGCACACCCACACACAGAGGAAACTGCGTCCCTCCCAGCACTGGCTGGCTTTCCCCACAGTGGCCAGCACACGCACGCACAAAGTGAAACACACGGTCTCGTCAGGCAGTGTTGCCTCTGCACAAATGGAGTCATACATATTTCATGGGTTGTCTGCGACTTGCTTTTATATTTAACACAGTGACTCAGAGCTCTCCGTGCTGGCACATGCGCCCGACCTCTTTTTTTTCTTTCTGTGCTGGTTGTGGATTCTTTGTCCTGTGACTGGTACTGCTCTGCTGGTGGGGAGTTCGGGCTCTTCTGTCCTTCCTTTTTAATTATTCTTTCCCTGTCACCACACAGCCACTGTGTGTGTCCTGCTGCGCAG
>PVJX010012164.1:0-51175 GCA_004027295.1 Dolichotis patagonum
ACATGAAAAAATGTTCATCATCATTAGTCATGAGAGAAATGCAAATTAAAACCACTCTGAGATTCCATCTCACTCCAGAAAGAATGGCCAGGATAGAAAACACCACCAACAACAAGTGTTGGAGAGGCTGTGGGGAAAAAGGAACTCTTCTACACTGTTGGTGGGAGTGTAGACTGGTGTGACCACTGTGGAGGTCAGTCTGGAGATTCCTCAAAAAGCCTGGATTGGAAGTCCCATTTGACCCAGCTATTCCACTTCTTAGGCATATTCCCAGAAGAACTGAAAACATCATACCACAGTGATATATGTGCACCCATGTTTATAGCAGCACAATTTGTAATAGCCAGATCTTGGAAACAACTGAAGTGCCCATCAACTGAGGAATGGATAAAAAGTTGTGGCATTTTTATACAATGGGGTTCTACTCAGCTATAAAGAATGATCACATCGAGATATTTATAAATAAATGGACACGACTTGAGACCACTCTCTTAAGTGAAATAAACCAAACTCACAAGTGTAAATACCATATAGTCTCCCTAGTATGAGAGTTAATAAGAGTATATAAGATTTTATGGTAAGGATGAGTCCCCATCTCATAGCTTTGAAGCCTTTCAATGTTTTAAATCAGCAGTTGGAATGGTTTTATTCTGTTTTGTTTGACTATATCATGCGTGATGATATGAACAGCTGTTTTGAAGAAAACAAAACATTATGACAGCTATTGCTGATTTAATATCATCCTTCTTAGAAATTCTACTATGCTTCTATTCTTCTACTACTATTGGTTCTATCTATCACATTGTGTCTTATTGGGATTTGAATATTTGTGATAGTTTAAACAAATTTTTTTTTATCGAAAATGAGATATAGTACCCACTGATCATTTTCTGTTATTCGGTTCAGAAAGCCCTGTAATTCTTTTACTATTTGAATGGCTTTATACTATTGTGTTATGTTTGATATTATTGTATTTGAAAATATGCTCAACTATAGCAGAGAAAGAGATATTGTGATAGCTACTGTTGATGTCAGGTTGTTTAATGTAAAGTACTGTGTTGCCTATATTGTCCTGTTCTGATATGCTCTGTACTGTCCTCTTTTGTTTTATTCTCTGTAATATAAAATTTAAAAAAAATCATTCCTGAAGGCAAAACCAGAGCTACCAAAACCAGAGAAAGACCTAACCAAACGGAGTACTATAGGCCAGTCTCACTAATGAACATTGATGCAAAGATTCTCAATAAAATACTGGCAAATAGAATGCAGCAAAACATCAAGAAGATTATACATCATGACCAAGTGGGATTCATTCCAGGAATGCAGGGATGGTTTAACATATGCAAATCCATAAATGTAATGCACCACATCAACAGAGCCAAAAACAAAAACCATATGGTCATCTCAATAGGTGCAGAAAAGCTTTCGATAAAGTCCAACACACGTTTGTGATAAAAACCCTTCAGAAATGTGGAATAGATGATGTTTACCTCAATATCATAAAGGCCATCTATGACACACCAACATCCAACATTACACTAAATGGAGAAAAACTGAAAGTTTTCACTTTAAAATCCGGGGCAAAACAAGGATGTCCACTATCACCACTCCTTTTCAATATATATATGGAAACACTAGCCAGGGCAATCAGACAAGAGAGAGAAATAAAAGAATAAAAATAGGAAAGGAAGAAGTTAAATTATCACTATTTGCAGATGATATGATACTGTATATAGAAGACCCAAAAAACTTTTAAAGACTACTAGAATTAATAAATTCAGCAGTATAGCTGGTTACAAAGTCAGTGCTCAAAAATCAATAGCATTCCTGTACACAAACAAAAAACTCACTGAAAGAGAAAATATGGAAATATTGTTCGTCACAATAGCATTTAAACAAATGAAATACGTATTAATCATCCTAAGAATGTAAAAGACCTATATGCTGAAAATTATGCTATGCTAAAAAAGTAGATTGACAAGGATACTAGAAAATGGAAGGATATTCCTTGCTCTTAGCTAAGAAGAACCAACATTGTGAAAATGGCCATAGTCCCAAAACTGTTACACAGGTTCAATGCATCCCCAATCAAAATAACATTAACATACCTCACAGATCTAGAGAAAACACTCCTAAAATTCATTTGGAATCAGAAGAAACCTAGAATAGCAAAGGCAATTCTGGGCAACAAAGGCAAGACAGGAGGTATCTCAATTCCTGACTTGAAACTATACTACAAATCCACAGTGATAAAATCAGCATGGTGCTGGCAAAGAAATAGACCTGAGGATCAATGGAACAGATTGGAAGATGCGAGCACAGCTACAAAGACACTCAGCCACTTGATATTTGACAAAGGAGCTAAACATATTCACTGAAAGGATAACCTCTTTAATAAATGGTGTTGGAAAAATTGGCTCTCCTGATGCAGAAGACTGAAACTAGATCCATGCCTATCACCATGCACAAACTAGAGTCTAATTGGATCAAATACATAAATATTAAAGCAGAAACACTAAACCTACTGGAAGACAAGGCAGGTAGAAGTCTTGGAGACATAGGGGTAGACAGAGAATTTATGAACAAAACACAAACTGCATGGGAAAGAAAACCCACAGAATGGGAAAGAATGTTAGCCAACAACCTCTCAGACAAAGGACTTATATACAAACATATAAAGACCTGAAAAACATCAAGTCCCCCAAATTCAAAGACCCTCTCCAAAAATGGGCATCTGAGATGAACACACAGTTTTCAGATGAAGATATACAAATGGTAAACAAATACATGAAGAAATGTTCACCATCACTGGTCATTCGAGAAATGCAAATTAAAACAGCATTGAGATTTCATCTAATTCTGGAAAGAATGGCTGCCATCAAGAAATCAACTGATAACAAATGTTGGTGAGGCTGCAGGGAAAAATGTTGGTGGGAGTGTAGACCGGTGCAACCACTATGGAAATCAGTGTGGGGAGTTCTCAGAAGACTAGGGTTGGAAGCTCCATTTAACCTAGCTATTCCCCTCCTGGATATTTTCCCAGAAAAACTGAAAAGGTCGTGTCACAGTGATATATGTGCACCCATATTCATAGCAGCACAATTTGTAATAGCTAAATCTTGGAAACAACCAAGATGTCCATCAACTGCAGAGTGGATGAAAAAATGTGGTATTTTTATACAATAGAATATTACTTAGCTATAAAAAGGATGATCTTGAGCCTTCATAGGCAAATGGAGACAACTTGAGGCTACCCTCATTAGTGAAATAAATAAGAATCATATTTATAAATATCACATTGTGTGTCTAGTATAAAAATTAATAAGAACTGTAGGAGTAATAAAACCCACAATGCATAATTTCTACTGTAAAAACATGAGGAAAATAAAGTGCTCTAAAGGATATAACTGCATGTATGTTTAAGTGTGTAGGATTGATAACCATATTACTAATTTTTTATTGGATACTTAAACAGAACTGTTTGCAGTCTCACTGTTTATGTGTCTACTTCGTATGTATTACTTTTGTAATTTGAACAACTATTTCTAAGAGGACAATATGTAATTTATCAACTAATGATTTCTTGCTGTTTTTTTAAAAAATTATGTATTATTTCTACCCTTTTCTATTTTTTTCTTTAAATACAAAAAGGAAAATATGAAAAAAAGAAGAGGAATCTCTTTGACTTCTTATCCTCTGATAACCTCTCTTTCTCTTGCATACCATGCACCATGATTCTTGTTTCATAAAATTCTGTGCTCCTTCAGTTCAGCTGTTTGCTTGCCCCATCTCAAAATACACTAAGACAAAGTCATGGGTAAGGATCAATTTGTGGGGTAAAGCATGAAATAATTAAATACATACATACATATATACACATGCATGCATACATTGTCCATGTGCACTACAGTTCCTGGTGATGTTACTGGTAATGTACCACATTAAAGAATTTTGGGAAATAGTTTAACCAGTAACTTACAATTCTCATTGTGAAAACAACACAATCAAAAATGAGCATCTTAGCTGAGCATTGTAGTGCAAACCTTTAATCTCAATATTCAGGAGGCTGAGGCAGAAAGATCACAAGTTTGAAGCCAGCTTGAACTATTCAGCAAGAACCTCTTTCAAATAAACAGACAGACATGAAATGTTGATTACAAACTTAGGAGGAAAAATTGTCTGAAAGTTTTCTTATTTAAAATATTTGCAGATCTGTTGGACAGTGCAGGCCTCTTGGTCAGTGTGTCCCACTTCACTCTGGCCTTTCCTGTTAAAGTCTTACAGTTGGTTTCTGCATATTAGTCACATGACAGTAGTATCACAGCACTGAGCTTAACACAAGGTGATTGCAAACAACACCTTGCAAACTGACCACATGGCCAACAAAATAAAACAAAACAAACAAACAAAAAACCCCATAAAAAATAAAATGAAAAATATGGGAAAAATGTTTTGAGTTTCTTTGTTTGTATGTTCTAACAAAAGTGAATGGAGCCAAATGCAAATATGTCGAACTCTGTTTACTCGAGGTGGGTCTCCCTAGGTCAAGCACTAGAGAAATGTGGGAGTTCATATTTTCAATTAAAAAATATATGCATATTCATACATATTAATGATTATATGGGTAAGCATATAGGAAATGGAGAATGAGAGTCTGAATTAAGAAATAAAGGGAAGTCAATAGCTTTAGGGAAAATTCACAGAAAAATACCAGCAAGAAGCAACATAAATAATAAAAAAATGGAGAATAAAATAATGCAAAAAAGAAGAAAAAATAAAGGGAACAAACAAAAGGCAGGAAAAATGAGTGATAAAAAGAGAAAGGTAGAGATAGAGACAGAGAGAGACAGAGAGACAGAGTGAAGCAGAGACACAATCAGAGACAGAGAGAGAAAACCGAGACAGAGAAGCAGAGAGAATCACAACTTTGTAATTTCAAAAGATAATATTATTTAAAAAATGAGAGAAACAAATGAGGGATAAAACTACAAACAGCAGCAAAAAGACACAGGTGCAAAACAAACCAAACTAAAACCAAAGCAAAACAAATGAAATGAAACAAAACAAAACAAAGTCTAAACCTCACAAGAACAAGAATTGAAACAGAAACAAGGGAAAGAAGAGTAACGAAAACAAAAGCAGTAACAAAAAACTTAAAACTCAATAGACAAAGCAATTTAGGTCATAAGAAGAAAGGATAATAAATTCCTATATATTTCCAAATAAATGGTTTACTTCCAGACCCTGCAGGCTTTGAAATTCATCGAGTCATGCAGTCCTCTCCTCCCCTCTTCACAGCCTTTGGTCTGTGAGTTGACGCCTCTGCTCAAGAAGACCCTCTGCCTACTACAACCAGTGTATGGCAACCGTCCAGTCAGAGACTCATCCCCACTCATGTTGTGCACTGGGAAGCAATCAAACCTCAGGTTCCCGTGGGTTACAGGCAGTGTTGTGGGTGCTAATGCAGACCTCTGAACTCTGTGCAATCATCCTTAGATCTGAAGGCAAACTCACCGAATCACACCTCCCACCACAGAATGTGGGCCCTGAATTCCTGACCTGAATGTGAACTACTCAGGGGATCTGGTGAGCTCCATGTCTAGCTTTTACACTTCCTAGTCTGTGTGCCTGGCTGTCTCTCACCAGTCACTGTTGCGGTGTAGCCCTTCAGTCCTGGAGTAGATATTTCATGATGCACACTCACACCAGCAACCCTTTCCCACAATGGCGCCTGACTAAATTCTCTTTGGTATTGTGGCAGGCACCACACTGGATTGTTTCTTCAACACCGTTCCACTGTGAAAAAGCCACTCTCAGGATAAAGTCACACTCTTGTTTTGTTGTATTTTGTTGTACATCAAATCTGGGTTTTCTTGGGGCTGTGGCTGTTGGCCCATCCATGGTTTCTCTCTGAAGGAGCTGGCTTTCCCAGGCAGGCCTACCTCTTCTGTCAGGCATTGCCTGTTTCTTAATCAGGTCAATGGGCTGACAGTCATCTTCATGGCTCTGTGTTGCTGGGAACTAAGATATAGTGCCTTTGAGACTTGGAAGTTTGAGGTTTGAAGCCCAGAATGTGTGGAGTCTTCCTCCCTAATACTGTGTTTTTTAATTCAGAGAAAGCGGGAACCTTTTATTTTTTAATCTCCACTGGTATGAATGAAGGATAAACATTCAGCTTCTTCATAGCGTGGACTCCATCTCCTGTTTTGCTTTGTTTTCAGTTACGATCATGTGCCTGTGATAACCTCAACCCACAACACCCCATTGTGCAGGCAGGATCCCAGTTTTTGTTTCTATTGAAATTCATACTGGTACGAATACACAAAAGCCACAGCCAGTAGTACCCAAGAGTCAAGGACTCTATGAGAGAAAAGACTGGAGAACAGTGTGTGTTTCACACATCACACAAAGGTAAAAGTGAGATCCTGGGGAGGTGACAGTGGGAGGCACTGGGAGGCAACAGGAGTCTGTCACTCCAGGGGCATTTGCAATCTGTGTGGAATAATTTGCAATAATTTTGAACTAATTTGAACTTCTGACACAGAGGAACCTTTCTCATCCCCCATGCAGATGTGTCAGGGGAATTCAGAGTAAAGTTTGGAGCACAGATTTTCCCAGATGGCTATTATCCAGAAAGAGTAAAATAAACTCCACGGACAGGCAAAATGTTCCACTTGAGACTTTGGTTCCATCCTTTCTAGTGAGATCTTGTCACTTTCTACAGATTCTAAAATGACACATCTACACAGTGGTGCCCTAATGACATCCTTATATTAAGGTCAACAAGTGTTTTCTCAGGAGCACCAGATCAGCACATGTGCCCCTAGGTAAGTGTGTCTCTGGTCACAGAAGCAGGGTCTGTGGTGGGCAGGGACCTACGCGGGCTATGGAAGTGAGACAGTGGGCTGCATCGTGAGGTTCTGTAGATTGAGATTTTCACAGACTCCAGCTTTCAATTTGATGACTCAGAAAATTACTATTGTTTTTGATAAGAAATACCAAATTACTTTCTGGTATATGTTTATGTCTCTGAATGTAAATGGTGTACATTTCATTCCAATATCATTTCTACAGGAGGATACTGTCGTTTTAGCCTAAGGCTTTGTTTTTATATTTATACCCCTCAAAAATAGATGAACTTTTACTGTTGCTTTTCAATGCAAGAATCAGTTTCTTTTCTGTCATCCCTAAAATTTACTTAAAGGTTTTATTTTTAAAGTGAACTGCATAATGTATGTTAGTTAATTTTCATTTAAATCATTTAGTATGAAATGAGGTGATTTTTTTTTAAAAAGAAGTAGCCCTGAAAGAGACGTTAACCCCATTCCTATAAAAGATGTGTGAGCATCTTCTCACAAAAGCCTGCTTTGCTTACTGTCAGTTTCACAGAATTCATCTTGTTGGCATCAGCCTTCAATACAGCAAAAAGTGAAACAAGGTGAGGGTAAAGGAGGTTTTTGCTCTGTTATAATAAAGGTGTTTGGATACAACCCCCCAGTGTGTTGAGAGGAGAGAATATGTCTCTTACTATTTTCTCCAGGGTTTTCAAATTAAAAATATTTCTTCTATTTCATTCATAGTGGATAGTCAGAACCCCTTTCAATAAAGCTCAAGTGTACAAACAAAGATTTTTCATCTGTCCTGATCTCTATGCCTGTTTTGTGACATCCACCCTCCACTGGTTGTTTAAATTTTTTCTCAACAGAGTAATGTGAAATATTATATTTTCTTGGTACATGTTTAATTAAAAAATATGAAGACAAAACTGAAAGTTATTTTCCATGAACTGAAGACTTTCTTTCTTGCACTATGAGGTTGATTGGAGATTCTCATGCAGGTCTTGGGTGTTTGTAAGGGATGAGAGCATCACTTGTGACAAGCTGCCTCTGGAAGTATTGTTTCTTTTCTTTGAAATAGTAATTAGTTTTGCTTGCTATTACTGAAAATGGATACAGATATACGAATGCTGTACACAGCTATAGATGAATGGGCATACAGATGTCTACATTAGCAGCCTTTAAATCGACAAATTACTTAATGTTTTCCACATACTAAAAAATTGTACACAGATGACATCCACATATTCAAATTTTGTTCTTCCTACTTCTGTTACTGTGCATTTCACAAATGCTGTGCACTGAGTTTGGTCCATCTGTCTGCCTGGTGATGATTTTGCCTTCCTGGCTATGTCTTTCTCTTTGCAGTTTTCCAGCTGAAATTCTGAAAGGGATTACAGCATGTAGACCAGTATTTTCATGAACCTAAACCAGTCTTTTGCTCATTGTCAGTCTTACTTCAAAAGTCTTATTTTCTTTTTTATCTCAAATTATAGACAAGGGCAGTACTGATGTCCAACATGGTAAAGTTGACCTGTAAAGTGCAGGAATAGCAGTCAGAATGCTATTTTATGCACATAAGACACATGAATGCATTCTGGGCTTGAATCCTATTGTAATCCATGGTCTTACACTGCATAATATACAGATTACATTTGATTTGTCTACAGAAAAAGGGAATATATATCCACTTTCTTTATCCTATAATCACATTGCCTGCAAGGTCATAAGTGCCCACATCGGATGGGAGTCCCTGACCCCTCTTTCCCACAGGCCTCGTGGTCTCATCTCATCTCTGGCTCATGTGCATTGACCCAAGGCTCCTTGCTTGCTTGAGAAATATCTGACTGTATAACATGTCATAGGATTGAAGCTGGTGTTGGTGACTGTTAGATATCAGAGTTTCTAAAGTGTATCCTTCCTCAGTGCATTGAGCAGTCTCTCAATTGCGTTACATTTCTCAAGGGACTTTTTCAGCCTTACTGATTTATTGGAGCTCCAAATGGGACTGCTGAAATCAATGCAGAGCTGTCCACATGGCCTTTCTTTCCTTTTTCCTCAATGTGGCCTTGAAGGTGTGACTTTTTTCAGAGCTTTCTTACAGGTTACTTCCTCTGTGATGTATTTATTGTTTTCAACAAAATCTCTTGCAGCTAGCAGCTGATTTCGTGCGGTTTAAACTGTTAACAGTCTTATTGTTTGAATGTGTACTTTGTATATTTTAATTTTGTAACTTGAACAACTATTTCTTAGATGACAGTATGTAAGTTATCAAGTAATGATTTTTTAGTGTTTTTTTGGTTCTTTTCTTTTTTTCCTTGGAATTCTGTATTGTTGCTACCCTTTTTTCTGTTTTGTTTTGTTTTGGTTTATTTTCCCTTTAAATAAAATTTTAAAAAAAGTCCTCCTTCAAAAAAATGTGAATTTTGTGTTTGAAATTTTGAATGAGGCAGGGCCTGGTTCAGCATTGTCACTCTTAAGAGCCATGTCTGGAGAGTGTCTCCCACATTATCCTGTGGATGGAAGGAGCTGCTGTCATGTCCTCTGTTCCCCTAAGCTGGGCTGAGCCTGGTAGGAGTCGGATGAATGAGGCATGGTTGGGTGGGACACTGCTGCATCATTTGCTTTAGCCTGGTTTCATGTGTACACAGTCTCAAGAGTGTATTCTGTGGTAAAATAGTAGTACAGAAGTAGCTGCTTTATACATGCAGACAAACACAGGACAAAGCCATGTGGAGTGTGCTTGCTAATACAGTTGTGTGATCCACAAAATTTGGAGACAGCTGGATGCTTGACCCTTTTTCCTGTCATGTGTGTTCCTCCATGGGATCTAACAACAACTGGGTGCTCTTGAGTGCAGCACTCTCCTGCATTAATCCTGCGCAGGAAGGAGATTGATCTGCTCCAGAAAGTTTTGACAGTTTCTGGTAAGAACCCAGGCGTCCGCTGACATCCTGAATGGTGAGTAAACTTAGAGAATCTGCACATATGTCCCACCTCACACTTCAGAACTGTACTTTCCTAAACATGGAGCAATGCTTATAATAATGTAGTTCTATCCCCCAGTTTATGAAAGATTCACACATGGCACTTGACATATTTTATAAGATTGTTTGTCCAACTGCCTTCGTGAAAACAGAATTGAATTAAAACTTGAATTTTGCAAAACCAATGCACAAAGACAAATTTATAATTTACAAGTTATTTTTCGTGAAATTCTTCGAACTTTTTTTTTATTTTGGTAGCCATAATCAACTCAGGTCCTAGTGCTTCAGAAGCAAGTGTTGTGCCGCTGAGCTCTATGCTCAGCTCCCAAAATAGTATTCAGATATTGTTATGAAAGTCTTGTCTTTAATATAAGTAGAGATTTCATAATTTGCATAGTTTAAATGTACCAGAAATAAGTATGTCATTCATAAAAACATAAAAGACAAAGCAGAACACTAAGGGCTCAGAAATCAGCAATGGTCAGAGACATCTGATCGTCAGACACACATTTTCTATGTTCTCCCTATGCGAATGACAGGACCAAAGATTAATTTCCTGACTGAATGGAGAAAATTGTATTATTTTCATTTATCAATACTTTATAAAGATGAAATGTTTCTAGTTTTTCTGTGATATATTTATTTTAAAAATGAGTATTTCCATAGGATTGAGGTCACATACTTCCTTACCTCTAATTTTTATATTGTGATCACATGTTCGTTGTGTTTCAACAGTTCAGGTTTCTCTTCTCAGTCACTTATAGAGCAATGTTCTAAGGAGCTATGAATGTCATTTTATTCTCTGATATTGAAATGATAAGCCTGTGACATTATGTGTTTATACCCAAGTAAGCACATTAAGTTCTTAACATCATAGCTTTATGAAGGTTGATGTAAAGCAAATACCTGCATCACATTGGGAGATAGTGAAAGAAGTTTATGGTCATCAAATTCTGTAGTAAAAATTCTACACTTGAGCCCCATAAATGTGACAGAAGTATCTTTTCTTGCTAAAGCAAGGCACAAAAGTATGGAGTCACTGTGAGTCACATTCAAGGTAAGAATTTTTGCTACTCATCTAATTAAAACCATTAGAAAGGTTCTTTAGGATTTACTTAAAGTATGGGTGCATTAAAGATTCTCTTTCCATATCATTATGATGGAGTGAAAAGAAATTTAGAATTCATGGTCCTAATAATAAAGAATAACTTCAGTGTCATTACTGATCTAGGTTTGCCTGGCATGGGTTTCTAGAATATATGAACTTTAGAGTCTTGGAAAATTGAAAAAAAATTTAATTTGATGCGTGTCATAAACAGATATTGTTAAGTGTCTACTATTTTGATGTTCATTTCTCCTTATCTTTCAGGCTGAGACAGGCTGTATAAAAATTTTAAAGCATATTAATTCTCTCAAGCTTTCTGCATGAGGAGCTATATGATAATGATAACAGTACCTGAAATTTCATTCTTCTGCCAGGCTCTCTTCATGATTGGTACATTTGTGCACATTACATCTCCACAAAAGAAATATATTTGTCTTATCAACTGTAGGACTCTGACTCAGATATGTAAACTGACTTTTCAAATCCTGGATTTGATAAATGTCAGATCATAGATTTCAATCAAATCCATTTGACTTCACAGCATACTGAGAAACACTTTTTCTTTACGATTATTTTTCCAACAATAAACTGAAATAAAGATATCATTGACATAACATAACTGTATACGCCTACCCCATGAACTGTTTGAGCGGATCTTAGTTTCCAGTGTAAGCAAATCCTTCCCATTTCCACCAAGAAGTACAACTTTTACTATGTAGTTGGCACGTTTTCTACTTTCTCTAGATACAAAGGCAAATAGAATCTTGTGCCTGGTGAAGGAAAATAAACATTGAGATAGAAACAGAAACATCTTCCATCACCTGTGTCGGTTTTCTCAGGGGTGCTGTGGGGCCACTGAAGCGGCACACATAATTCACCTGTTCTCAGGAAAGGTGAGCTCTGAAGTAGAAAGGATGCATGGGAGGAATCCAATGATCTGATGAAGGCATAAAGATGGCACAGATGATAATGGTGGTGATAACTTTGATAAATAATTTTTCTTGATATTTTACCTCTGACTTTTGTTGCTTTTCTTTTGCCATGATGGTGAAGAAAAAGAGAACATTTTCCAAGTTCTTTGATGTAAGAATCACCGTTTTCTTTGAATTCACCATTGGAATCATAGCTAACACTGTCCTGCTTCTGTTCCACATCCTCACATTTCTCCTCAAGCACAGGCCCAAGCCCCTGGACCTCACTATTGCTCAGTTGGCCCTGATCCACCTGGTGATGCTGACAACTGTGGGCTTAATAGCTACAGACACTTTTGGGTTTGGGTACTGGTGGAACGACCTCATGTGTAAATCTGCTATCTATGTATACAGGCTGATGAGGGCCCTCTCCATCTGTACCACCTGCCTGCTGAGCATCCTCCAGGCCATCACTCTAAGTCCCAGAAGCTCTTGCTTGGCAAAATTCAAACATAAATCCACACATCACTATCCATGTTGCCTTGTGTGTTTATGGGTCTTCAATATGCTCCTGAATGGTCGTTTCTTAGTCTCTATTGGTGCCACCCCCAATGTGACCTCGCACAGTCTCATGTTTGTCTCTGAATCGTGCTCTCTGTGGCCTGTTAGTTCCACGTTCAGGTACATATTTTTCTCATTGTTGAACATTCAGGATATCTCCTTTATAGGACTGATGACTCTCTCAAGTGGATACATGGTGAGTCTCTTGTGCAGGCATAAGAGTCAGTTCCAACATCTTCACAGCACCAGCCGTTCTCCAAAGGCATCCCCAGAAGGAAGGGCCACCCGGATCATTCTGCTGCTCATGGGGTTCTTTACGCTGATGTACTTCCTGGATTGGGTTATTTTCTCTTCCAGTGCAATATTGTGGAGCAATGACCCAGACAATCTGTGTGTCCAGATGCTTGTGGGCAATGGTTATGCCACAGTCTGTCCATTCGTTCTAATGAGCACCGAGAAACGAATGATTGAATGCTTAATAGTTAGGTGGAAAAGACAATGAATTTTCAAGGATTGGCTGTTCAGAAATTTACTATTAGATAAATAAATTCTTGGAATTTTTTTTTGCATCTTTGAAATACTTTATTTTTTCTGTTAAACATATTGACTTTGGTATATGCAAATAATGAATAATTTAGCAGTATAACTCTGAAGAAATATAGGCTTATTTTCCAGTGATGTTGACATGAACTAGTGCCTGTATGCAGTCAAACTCTGAAGAACACAATGCTATGAGCATAGAGCACTGACATCATGAGGAAAGACAAGAGCCACAACAAGCAGGAAGAAGACATCAAACAGAAAGTGCTCAAAAGCAGTATGCAGGGTTATCTTGGTATTTCTCACTTTATTGGTTTTCCTTTATAATGTTAATTTGATTATAGAGAAACTGCAAAATATGAAATAAAATCAAACAGAATAATATCATATATCCTTGATGAATACTTTGATGACTTTAATAACTAAGTTAATACCATGTGCATAATGCATAAGATGTATTCACATGTAACAGTACATGAAATAACTCTCTTATTAATTATATACATGTAAGTTTGGAAAATTCTCCCACAATTTAGAAATTTTTTTATGGTTAATGTAGTGTTAATTTACTAGAAATAGTTTAATGATAATAGCAAATCACAACTAGGAAGTACAAAAAGTTATTTTTCCTTCCTTTGAAAAATTTATATACCTTCATGAATAATGTATAGAGAAATTTCATATATATATAAAGTTACATCAAGCTATATCTCATTAATTCAAATATGTAATTATTTTTTATTTTAAGAAGCAAAACAGGAAAAAGGATAGAAACTATACAGAATGTAAAACAGTAGTAGGAAATTAACACTGATTACTACATCATATTATTATCTTAAAAGTAGTTGTTCAGGTTGCAAGATATAGGCAGGAAAAAAAAGACCAAACAGTTAAACAATGAAAGCACAAACTATTCCTATTGATGAAATAACAGAGATTAGTAGTATAGTTACCTATCTTGTATGTACATATATACATACATATATAAATGTGTATACCTGTATACATATAATCTTTCCCCTTCTTCTTTCTTTCTTTTTTCCTGTCCCAGTTGGTCTTTCCTTTTGAACACTTCTTTCCCTTTCATTACAACATCTATCATACATTTTGGATCTTATTACCCTTTCAGTACTTTTTTTTTACACTAATGACACAATACAATATTTACAAATGTGAGTTTGATTTATTTCACGTATGAATATGGCCTTAATTTGCCTCCATTTACCTATAAAATGCTCCAAGAATATCCTTCTTTATAAATGTCTCAAGATTATCCTTCTTTATATCCTTCCTTATACCATCCTGTAAAAATACCACATCTTTTTATGCATTCTGTGGTTGATGGGCATTTGTGTTGTTTCCAAGACTTAGCTATTACAAACTGTTCTGCTATAAATATAGGTGCACATATATCACTGTTGCATTTTGTTTTCAATTTTTCTGGGAAAATATCCAGAGGAGAATAGCTGGCTTGAATGGGACTTCCAACCCTAGTTTTATGAGTAATCTCCACAGGGATTTCCACAGTTGTTGTACCAGTCTACCCTTCTACCAACAGCAGAGAATGTTCCTTTTTCCTCATAGCCCTACCAACGCTTGTCATTGTTTGATTTCTTGATGGCAGCCATTCTTTCTGGGGTGCAATGGAGTCTCAATGTTTTTTAATTTCCATTTCTTGAACAAGTGATGTTGAACATTTCTTCATGTATTTCTTCATCTGAGAAGTGCATATTTATCTCAGATGCTCCTTTTAGGATTGGGTCTTTGAATTTGGGGGCCTAATGTTTTTCAATTCTTTATATGCTCTAAATAGAAATATTTTGTCTGAAGGGTTGCTGGTTAAAATTCTTTCCCATTCTGTGGGTTTTGTTTTCATTCTGTTGATGATTTCTTTTGAAGTGCAACATTTTTTAATAAGATGATATTCTAGTTGTTGATTCTTTGAAGAACTTGCTCTGTGGTTTGCTTTTTGTTCATGAATTCTTTACCTACCCTTATGTCTTCAAGATCTCTATCTACCTTGTCTTTCTGTTTAATATTTAGATCTTTGATCCATTTTGACTTTAGTGCATAGTGATAAACATGGTTCTAGTTTCAGTGGCTGAGTGTTATTTTAGTTTTGTCTGTATCTTCTAATCTGTAACTTCATTGATCCTCAGGTCTGCTTTTGTTTGCCAGTATCATGCTGACTTATCACAGTAGCTTTGCAATATAATTTCAAGTCAAGGATTGTGATGTCTCTCTTTGGCCTTGCTTTTGTTTCCCAGGAAGCCGTTTGCTATTTCATGTCTCTTTTGTTTCCAAATGAATTTTTGACTGTTTTATCTAGATCATGAGGTATGTTCATGGTAGTTTGATTCAGATTGCATTAAATCTTTATAACATTTTTGGGACTGTGGCCATTTTACCTATGTTGATTTTTCCCATAAGGAGCAAGGAATATCTTTCCATTTTCTGACATCCTCTTCTATCTCTTTTTGTAGAGTAGTATAGTTTCATTGTATAGGTCTTTTACATCCTTTGTTAGGGTGATTCCTAAGTATTTCATTTTTATGGATGCTACTGTGAAATGTGTTATTTCCATAATTTTTCTATCAGTGACTTTGTTGTTTGTATACAGGAATGCTATTGATTTTCAAGTGTTAACTCTTTACCCAGATACAGTGCTTAATTTTTTTATTCACTGCAATAGTCTTTTGACAGAGTTTTCTATGTAGAGTATCATGTCATCTGCAAGTAGTGATAATTTTTCTTCCTTTCCTGTCTTCATTCCTTTCTGTTGTCTAATTGCTCTCGGTAAGTTTATAAGAACTATACTGAAGAGGGGTGGTGATAGTGAATATCTTTGTCTTGCCCTTTGTTTTAGAGTGAAATATTTCAGTTTTTTTCTATTTAGTATGATGTTGGCTGTTGGTTTGTCATAGATGGCCTTTATAAGATTGAGGTAGTGACCATCTATTCCAGTTTTAGGTAAGGGTTTTATCATGAACAAGTGTTGGACTTTATTGAAAGATTTTTTTTGCATCTATTGAGATGATAATGTGATTTTTATTTTTGACTCTGTTGATGTGGTATGTTATATTTATTGAGTTACATAATTTGAACCATCCTTGCATTGCTGGGATAAATCCCACTTGGTCATTATGTATAATCTTCTTGATATTTTGATGTATTCTATTTGCTAGTATTTCATTGAGAGTTTTTGTTTCTATGTTCATTAGGAAGATTGGCCTCTAATTCTCCTTTTTCATTGAGTCTTTCTCTGGTTTTGGTGTCAGAGTAATACTTGCCTACAGAAATGAGTTAGGGAGAATTTCTTCCTTTTTAATTTTATTAAAGAGTTTGAGGAGCATTGGTACCAAAGTTTCTCTAAATTTCTTGTATAATTTAGCAGTGAAACCAGCTGGACCTGGTCTTTGCTTTGTTAGTAAGTTTTTAATCACATTTTCAATTTCAGTAATTGATATTTGGTTATTCAAAATTTTCTTCACTCAGCCTTCATAATTGATAATGTTTCTAGGAATCTGTCCATTTCCTCTGTTTTGCACCCTATGGAAGTAGGCTGAAATGTTTATGCTTACAGTGGGAGTGTGGATTTGTTTCACTAGATGTTATCTTCTGAATTCCCACAGGATTTGTAGTGATTTCACCCTTTTCATTCCTTATTACAGGAATTTGAGTTTTTCTTTCTTTTTCTTGATAAAGTAGGGGTTTATCAATTTTAATTATTCTTTCAAAAAACCTACTCTTCTATTCATTAATTCTTTGTATTGTTTACTTAGTGTCAAATTGTGTTAATTTCTGCCTGATTTTTATAATTTTTCCCTTCTATGAGTTTTGGGTTTAATTTGCTCTTCCTTTTCTATAATCTTGAGATACAGTATTAGGTTGTTTATTTGTGTTTATTCTGTTTTCCTGATGTGACCATTCATTACTATATTTTTCCTTCTTAAGACCACTTTCATTGCATCCCACATGTTTGATATGTTGTATCTGCATTTTCATTGAGTTGTAGATTGTTTAATTTCTTTTTAAATTTCATCTGTAACCCATTGGTTGTTCAGGAAGGTGTTATTTAATTTTCATGTTTTTATGTAGGTTTTGAAATTTCTTTTGTCATTAATTTCCAATTTCAGTGCATTATGGTCAAATAATATGCATGGGATAATTTCAATACATTTGCATTTACTTAAGCATGTTTTATGGGCCAATAATGGTCTATTTTAGAGAATATCCCATGTGCATATGACAATGTATATTCTGATATTGTTGAGTAGAACACTTTGTCAATATCTAGTTAGTCTAGTTTGTTCACAGGTTTGATTTAGTTCTGTTTTTTTGGCTGAATTTCTGTGTAGTTGATCTGTCTCTCTGAGATAATGGAGTATTAAATTCTCCCAATACAATTGTGCTATTTGATTTTTCCTATCTAATATTTGTCTTAGATGGTTGGGTGCTCCTGTATTTGGTGCATATATATTTATGATTTTTATTTCTTCCTGTTTTAATTTTTCCCCTTAAATGTATGTAGTGACTTTATCTCTTTTGATTATTTTTGATTTGAAATTTGCATTGTCTGCAAACAGAATAGCTACCCCTGCTTTTTTCTAAGTTTGTGATACATGAAATGTTGTTTTCTATTACTTTCGGTGTATGAATTTCCTTTCAAGTCAGATGTGTTTCTTGTATACAGAATATTGTTGGATCCTGTTTCTTGATTCATTCTGTCAACTGATTACTTTTAATTGGTGAATTGAGGCCATTTACATTGGTGGTTATAACTGATATGTACTGGTTTATCTTTGTCATGTTCTTTTCCTATTATTGGCTCTCTGCTTTTCCCCCTTGTTTAATTTCTTGCACTGCCTGGTGGTTTCTTTCTGCTGTTGTTCCAGGAATTGTAGTCATTTTTGTCTCTCTGTATATGTCTTTTGTTACTATTTATAGGGTTGGTTTGCTGGACAAGAATTTCTATAGTTGCTCTTTGTCATGGAAGTATTTTATTTCTCCATTAATTTTCAAAAAAGATTTTCAGAGTACATCAATCTCAGTTGAAAGTTGTTTTCTTTCAGGGCTTGAGATGTTTCACTCCAAGTTCTTCTTCACGTAAGAGTTTGTGTTGAGAAGTCTGACATGATTCTAATGGGCTTTCCTTGATAGGTAAGATGTGTCATTTCTCTAAGATCTTTTATTTTTTTTTTCAGAAGCAGTAATTGTTTATTTCTACTTAGGGACAATAAATTTTTATTTACATACCTTCTTGAAATGTTATACATGTAAAACCAAAATATTCACCAGCATAAATATAAATAAATTAATGTTACAAAAAGATTTACAACTTGGCTATGAACATCTTCAGAAATATAGACTGTTTTATTACATCAATATTTTACTATCTCTGGATATATCTTGAGGGTGAGTCTCACTGTGTACTTCAGGCTTAACTTAAACTCACTAAGTAGCCCAGACAGAACTCAAAATTGCACTCCGCCTGCCTCAGCCTCCCAAGTGCTGGTATTACAGGCAGGCACTACCACATCTGGCCCCTCAATACTTTTTAAAACACATAAATCAAGGATACTTTTCATAAGGCTCTTTTCCTGAGGAAACAAAATGAAGCAAAAGAAAACAGACTGTCCTAAAGACAAAATTTCAACTTATCCATCCTATAAAGTTGTAGACAAAAAGCTGGTTCATTACCTGTTTTATGTAACAAAGAGAGAATCAGTCCTTCACTCTGTACTCCTCCCTTGCCACCAAGGAAGCCAAGAAACACATTCCTGGATCATTAACATGTTTTCCTTTAAAAACATTTTGCCAAAACAATCAGGAATCATTTTGTATCACCTTGAAGTTGTTTAACTGATATTTCATGACCCCTTGTTATTTTTAAAAGTTCTTTCCTTTTTGATTATCAGGTGAGATCCTGTCTTCAATGTATGAAAGTGTATCTTCAGTTTCACTCAAATGTTTTTGCCAGCTTTCAATAGAATTTTTAATTTCCTGGATATGTCATTATTTGTTTCATGCATTGTATTTTTTTTATATTGTCCATTTATAGTTTCCATCATTTTCCCATGCTTGTGTACATTTTTAAATTTATGTCTTCTCTAAGTATGCTGAGAACTCCTTTCCTAAGGTTGTCATTTCTTTACATGAGAGATTATCTTTAGTCTAATTTCTTCTATAGCCTCGTAGATTTTTTTTTTTAGTTCGCTTGCTATCTTTTCAGAAATTTCAGTCATTTGACTTCCAATGTCCTCTATTTCAATGTCTTCTGTACTTTTTGCTGATGGAGTGGGAATCTGAGATTGCGTTATGATTTTTCATTTTGTCATTTTCATCTCAAGTTAATATTTTGGTCTTTTCAATTTGGCTAGTTTCAACTGTCCTTTATGTCTGTGTTAGGGTCCTACTATGTGATTTACATTCATAAGTTTCTGGGTCCTACAGTATAGAGGAGGAGCCAGTCACCTAAACTCCTCTTGCAGGACTTGTTGGGTGAGTCCTATATTTTTCCTATGTTGGCTAACCTAGGAGTGTTGATATAAGCCACCCTCATCATCTATTGTTAGTGTGGCTTCAGACTGTACCAGGCTACTGGATCTACCAGTCTAGAGTGTGCATCTCAGCCAGCACCCTACTGTTTCACTGGGCTCTTAGGCCCTTTTCAGTTCTTCTGGGTGAGGGGAGGCCTCATCAGCACTCTCACCAACACAACTGGTGTTCTATGTATTGAACAAAGACTCACCATACTCTTGCGAGCTCACCAAAATTCTACAGTTAAAGGGAGGGTTTGCTGAAACTGACATTGACCCACTGAGGTCCTCTACCTGAAGGGTAGGCTCAGCACATTGTCACTAGATTTCCAATGTCTTCTGTGTTGTGTGAGGGGTTGCTGAGGCTTCCACTGCCCATCAACATACTGTAAGTGATGGAACAGGTCACTGACATTCCGTTTGCTGCTGAGGACTTTTGGATAGGGCAAAATGGTGGTCCACAAGCCTGTAAACTGTTGAAGTCTTTCATATGCGAGGTAAGGGAAGTTGAGTCTCCCCTCAGCTACTGAAGCCATCCAGGTGCAGAAAAAATGGTAGCTAACAATCTCCTTGGCTCTTGAGGTGCAGGGGGAAAGGTAGCCAATGTTTCCCTCCACTGCTGATGTTGTCCAAGTGTGCAGAAAGGGTGGTTGACAATCCCATAAGCTGCTGAGTTCTTTCAGTTGCAGCGGTAGGGCAGCTGAGGCTCTCCTCAGCCACTGAAGTTGTCTGGGTGCAGGAGAAAGGCAGTTGATGATCCCATTGGCTGCTGAGGTGCAGGAGAATGGCAACCAAGTCTCCCCTCAGCTGCCAAAGTAATCCACATGTGAACATTGGTCAGCCAAACACCTTATAGCTGCTGAGGTTTTTCAGGTGCAAGGGAAGGACCATGGAGGCTCCCCTCAGCTGCTGAAGTCTTCTGGATGTGTAGAAGGGCAGCCAAAGATCCTGTCAGATGCTGTGGCGTTTTGGGTGTAGAGGAAGGGCAGCCAAGGCTCTCCTTTGCTGCTGAAGTTATTCGAGTATGGGGGAAGGGCCTATAATTACTTATATTTAGGTATACTCATACCTAAAAATAATTGATTTTAAATATTTCTTTACATCCTTTTTTTTGGTACTGTGAATCAAACTCAGGATTTTATACTTTCTAGGTGGGGATTTGTGTCACTGAGATATATCCCCAGCTGAATGATTTCCTTTTAATAGCATAATCATAACACTAGTGGTTTTAGTGTTATTTCCATTTTAACAAGGTGAAGGAGAATCTTTAAAAGTATTTTGTTATAAGAATATAGAAGCAACACAGAATGCACACATGAAATATTCAGAAATTTTCATAGAAAATTAATTTTTATAATATATTATGTCTTTTGTGTCAAAATCTTATTGCCCTAAATTGTATATTGTCAATATGCTTTCTGCCTTATCAATGATAACACAGACTACTGAGCCTGAAAGCTTCCTACTCTCCCTGCTGTATATAGATAAGTAATCATTAAAATACATCAGGGCATTCAAAACTTTAAGGGTAACCACAGAGTCTAATTATGAAAAAGTATTGGCAACCCAAATGGGTATGTGAAATGTGAATCCAAAAGCTCATGGATTATGTGAAGAGGAAGTTTAATTTTCATTAGTGAAGATGGGAATGTAGCACAAATGGCATAACAAGTGTTTAATGAAAGAATAACAGAAAACTGAGGTAAAATCCATTAACATGCAGATAACTGAGAAATATAGAACTTCAAATATCCACAATAAGAAAAGACTCTCTTCACGTCCCAATATAGCCAAAATCTAAGAATTCAAAGAGAGGAATAGAGCCTTAAATGCTATTAGAAGAAAAGCAATGAATCATTTCTAAAGAAAAACACAACATTATAGTAGTCTGCTCAAAAAAATTTTATTTTATTTTATTTTTTATTTAGAGAAAAATATTGGAACAGAAAAAAGGGTAGAAATAATACAGAATTAAAAAAAGAAAGAAAACACTAGTCGATACATGACATATTGTTATCTTGGAAGTAGTTGCTCATCACAAAATCAAAGCATAAAAAGTAGACAATCAGTCAATGACAGTACAAACCATTGTTTGATGAACTAACAAAAACAATAGTATGGTTATCTATCTTGCACACTTAAACATACGTGCAGTTGTATCCTTTAGAGAACTTTTTTCCCCTTTCATTATAACAATATCTATTATACATTTTGACTCTTATTATTCTTTCAGTTCATTATTATTTTTTATACTAGAGAAACAACGTGATATTTACAAATGTGATTCTGATTTATTTGCTTATGAGGGTAGTCTCAAGTTGACTCCATTTACCTATAAATGCCTTAAGATCATCCCTTTTTATACTTGAGTAATATTCCATTGCATAAAAATATGACATCTTTTTCATCCCTTGTGTGGTTGATGGGCAGTTAGGTTGTTTCCAAGATATAGCTATTACCAATTATGCTGCTATAAACATGGGGCACATATATTGCTGAGACATGACCTTTTCAGTTTTTCTGGGAAAATACTAAAGAGAGGGATAGGTGGATTGAACTTCCTATCTAAGTTTTCTGAGGAATCTTCATATTGATTTCCACAATGGCTGCATCAGTCAACACTCCCACCAAGAGGAGGAGTGTTCCTTTTTTCTCACAGCCCCACCAACATTTGTTATCGGTTGATTTCTTGATCACAGCCATTCTTTCTAAAGTGAGAAGAAATCTCAATGCTGTATTAATTTGCATTTCTCAAATGACCAGTGATAGTGAAAATTTCATGTATGTACTTGCTATGTGTATATCTTCATCTGAGACATGCATGTTCATCTCAGATACCCATTTTTGGAGAGGGTCTTTGAATTTGGCGGGCTTGATATTTTTCAATTCTTTGAATGTTCTGGATATAAATCCTTTGTCTGAGGGACTGCTGGCCAAAATTCCTTCCCATTCTTTGGGTTTTTTTCACTTTGTTGGTGATTTCTTTTTAAGTGCAAAAACCTTTTAATAAGGTGAGATCCCAGTTGTTGATTCTTTGAAGTATTTCCTGTGTCGTTTGTGTTTTGGTGATGAATTCTTTGCCTATACCTATGTCTCAAATATTTCTACCTACCTGGTCTTCCAGTAGATTTAGGGTTTCTGTTTTAATATTTAGGTCTTTGATCCATTTTGTCTTTAGTTTAGTGCACAGTGATACATATAGGTCTAGTTTCAGTGTTCAGTATGTGGAAAGCCAATATTTCCAACACTGTTTATTAAAGAGGCTGTCCTTCTAGTGATCATGTTTAGCCTTTTGTCAAATATCAGATGACTGAGTGTCTTTATAGTTGTGTTTGTATCTTCTAATCTGTTCCATTGATCCTCTGGTCTATTTCTTTGCTACTACCATGCTGATTTCATCACAGTAGCTTTGTAGTATAATTTCAAGTCAAGAATTGAGATACTTTCTGCTTGTCTTTGTTGCCCAGAATTGCCTTTGCTATTCTAGGTTTCTTCTATTTCCAAATGAATTTTAGGAATGTTTTCTCTAGATCTGTAAAGTATGTTAATGGTATTTAGATTGTCATTGCATTAAATTTGTATATCAGTTTAAGAAATATGGCAATTTTCACAATGTTGATTCTTCCTATACAAGAGCAAGGAATATCTTTCCATTTTATAATATCCTCTTCAATGTCCTTTTTAAACATAGTATAATTTTTAGCCTATAGTTCTTTTACATTCTCAGTTAGGTTGAATCTTAAGTATCTCATTTTTTAGATGCTGCTTTGAAAGGCAATATTTTCATAATTTCTCTCTCAGTGAGTTTTTTGTTTGTGTACAGGAATGCCATTGATTTTTGAGTGTTGACTTTCTATCCAGTACACAGCTGAATTTGTTTATTACCTCTAGCAGTGTTTTAATGGTTGTTTTTGGGGCCTTCTATGTGGAGTATCATGTCATCTGCAAAAAGTGATAATTCAACTTCTTTCTTTCCTGTCTTTATTCCTTTTATATCTTCCTCTTATCTGATTGCCCTGGTTAATATCTCCAGAATTATATTGAATAGGAATGGTGAGAGTGGACTTCCTTGTCTTGTTCCTCATTTTAGAACAAAAGCTTTCAGTTTTTATCCATTTAATATAATCTTGGCTGTTGGTTTGTCATAGATGGCCTTTATCAGATTGTGTTAGTTACCATATATCCCGAGTTTTGGTAAGGTTTTTATCATGAACAAGTGTTAGACTTTATCAAAAGCTTTTTCTTCATCTACTGAAATGATCATGTGATTTTTCATTTTGACTCTACTGATGTGGTGTATTACATTTATTGATTTGCATATGTTAAACTCTCCTATAATACCTAAGATGAATCCCACTTGGTCATGGTATATAATCTTCTTGATGATTTGTTGCATTGTTTGCCAGTATTTTATTAAGAATTTTTGCATGAAAGTTCATTAGAGAGATTGGCCTGTAGTTTTCTTTTTTGTTTGGGTATGTATCTGATTTTGTTATCAGAGTAACACTTGCTTCCAGGAATGAGTTAGGGAGAATTGCTTCACTTTCAATTTCATTGAAGAGTTTGAGTTTTGTTGCCATTAAGTCTTTGAATTTCTTGTAGAATTCCATGGTGAATCCATCAGGATCTTGGATTTTCTTTGTTAGTAAGCTTTTAATTACATTTTCAATTTCATTAATTGAAATTGGACTTTTCAGTAGTTTTACATCTTCTTGACCCAGCTTTGGTAATTCATATGTTCCTAGGAATCTGTCCATTTCTTCTGCATTATCAATCCTTTGAGAGTAAAGATTTTCAAAGTTGGTATTCATGATCTTTTGAATTTCCATGGAATCTGTAGTAATTTCTCTCAAATTAAATTTTAAAGTCAGGAAATCTTGCAACGACAGGTGTGTCAAGCCATAAAATTAAATAATCAACCTAACAAGCCTAGAGTGACATATCCTGTGAAACTATTGTTCCAAAAAAGTGGAGAAATAAGATTCTAACTTGAGAAGAAATTACATGAGAAAAAATTCAGGACTGATAACCAATGCCAGAAAAAATTCTGAAGGATACATTAGAAATAGACATTGAGGACAACAATGAGAATGTATCAAATGGCATGAGTACACCTGGTAGGGCTAACAGTTAAGTACAAGGTATGGAATCAGCAACAATAAAATCTCATCATTTCTGTAAATGATGAGAACAAATCAATACTTTCCAGTATTTACTTTCACTGTGAAAGTTCTCCATTCCTCAACAATATGCAACAGATAGGACAACTGGGTCAAGAAACAAAGTTAAACAGTACAAAGTATACAAAAAGCACATTCAACCAAAAAAATAATTCACAGAATAAAAATCAAAGGATGGAAAACTATTCCATGCCACAAGAATCTGATAAATGAAAGTGTAGTCATGCTGTATTCAGGTAAAGTACACTTGAAACCAAAACTAATTAAAAGGTACACAGTTTGTCACTAATACTGGTTAAAGGTATAATTCAACAGGGAAAGGTAACAATTTTTAACTTACGTGATGATCAGCTTTGCAACCAAACTCATGTACTATACAGGAAATATCAGATATACATAAACACAATTTAGTGGGGAAATTTATGGCAGCATTACCACAATACATGGATCCGTTAGACAAAACATGAGAAAATAAATATCAGAGTGGAAGAAAACTTTCAAATGGGTTTAATAGGTATCTACATAATTCTCCACCCACCAACCACAGAACACACATTATTTTCAACTGTGTGTGGGACTTTCTCCAAAGTAAACTACATACTAGCCAATAGAGCAAGTTTAAGTGAACATAAAAGAAGTGAAATTATTCCATGAATATTACTATCTCATAGCATAATAAAATTAGAAACCAACAAGAAAAGAAAACACAGAAATGATGCAAATCCATGGCAACTAAACATTATTATTTTAAGTAAACACTGCTGGAAATGAAAGAAATCAAGGAATAAATATGACAGGCTGTGTAACCAAATGATATTGCTGATACAATATAGCAGAATTTGTGAAATAAAATTAACTATGTCTTAAGGAGGAAGTTTATAGTAAGACTTCCAAAATCACAAAAAGAGACTCTATACCCACAAAAAATGACCTATTTTCCTTGTGTTTATTTTCCATTTGTATTTCTTCTTCTGAGAAGTGTATATTTATCTCAGATGCCCATTTTTGGTTTGGGTCTTTGAATGTGGGAAGCCTGATTTTTTTCAATATTTTAGGTCTTTTTTTCAAAGCAAGTCAATCAAAGGGCAACAATGGTATGTACATTGCCGTTTGTCATCGCCAAATCATTCGCCCAGAGCACAAGACATCTACATTCAACTGTCTGAACAATACCAGCGTAAATCTTTCTCTTCAGTGAACAATTGTGCAAATTTTTTGTATGTTCTAGATTATAACTCCTTTGTCTGAGGGACAAATGGCTCTAATTTTTCCCATTCTATGGGCTGTCTTTTCACATTGTTGATGATTTGTTTCACAAAAGCGTTTTAGTCAGGAAAGATCTCATTTGTTGATTCTTTGAAAGTTGAAATCTTGAAGATATAGGTGTAATGTTTCCTATATCTTCTAGATTTCAACCTTCAACTACTTTGAAGACAGTGTACACAACATATTAACCATTTTTAACTCTGTTATTCTGTTTTGATATTCTGCATCATTTTTTCTAGTTTTAAAATTACAAATATTAAAAACTAGAAAAGGATTTCTATTTTCCTTCCAGTAGATTTACTGCTTCTGTTTTAATATTTAGATCCTCAATCAGTTTTGAGTTTGGTGCAAGGTGATAGGCATGGGTCTATATACTTAGTCTGATATATGGAAAACCAATAGTTCCAGCACCACCCTTTAAAGACATATGTGTGTGTATATATATATGTATATATATATATATATACACACACATATGTATACTCTATATACATATATACATATACAAAACTCTATATAGTATACATATGTGTGTATATATAAAGAAATTGGTGTATGATCCTTTTACTATATATAGTATATGTATAAATGTGTGTATACATACACACATATGTATATGCATATACATGTATATATACATATACATATATACATATATGCAAACACACATATATGTATATATAGTCCTGCATGACTACTCTGATGATAAAAATATGCAACATAGTAATTACCAATACTCTCCTGTTATCTTGATTTGAAATTCTGTTTTACTTTTCTCATCTTTTAAAATAAAAAAATTAAAATAACCTAACAAAGTCCTTGAAGGCACTATACAAACGCAAATCTTGTAGAAAGAAAGTGAGAAGAACAAAATGGAATTCAGTGAAATTGAGATGATAAAAATAGAAAGGATCAATGAATCAAGGAGTTTGATATTTGAAAGCTTAATGAAAATAGACCAATCCCTAGCCAATGTAACTAACAAAAGGAAAGAAAAGATCCAAAGCAATCAAGTACAAATGAAAAGCTGAAGTCATAAATGGACACTGCTAAAATACAAAACATTGTGGACAACTACTTCAGAAGCATGTACACCAATAAATTGCAGTATTCACAAGAAATTGACAGGGTATTTGGGAAATGTCTAAATTGAAATAAGAAGACTTAAAACTCTGAATAATCCCATAATAGACAACAAAGTTGAAGCAGTCATGAAAAACTTACCGATGAAGAAATGCTCAAATCTGAATGAGATAACTGTGGAATCCTACAAAATCCTCAATGAAGCGTTAACTATTACTCCTCAAGGTTTTCTACAAAATTTAAAGGAATTAGTACTTGCAAAACCATTCCTAGTATCTATTACTACTCTGATTCCAAAACAAGAGAAAAATCCAAACAAAAAAGTGAACTAAAGACCAATTTCATTGATTAATATGAATACAAATATCTTCAGACAGATATCTGAAATAATTTAATGCAGGGAATCATCAAAAAGACCACCAAACATTATCACCAAGTGGCTGTCATCACAGAGATGCAAGAATCGTGTGTCAAATCATGCTTATCAATTAATCCCATGAATCTATTGAGATGATCACATGGTTTTCATTCTGATCCTGTTTTTTTGATTTATTAAATTTATTGCTGATCTACCCTTGCTTTTTTGGGGTTAAGACTACATGGTGATGATGTATGGGTGATCTTTTTGATGATTTGTTGCATTCTGTTTCCAGAATCTATATAAATATATTTGTATCCATGTTAATTAAAGAAATTTGTGTATGATCCTTTTATTGTTTGAGTCATTATCAGCATTTAGATCCAAGTTAATGCTAGTTATCAGGAATGAGTTTAGGGGCACTACTTCCCTTTCAGTTTTATTGATAAGCCTGAGTAGAATTAGTGTTAGAACACCCCTGAATGTTGTATGTATTTCAGGAGTTAATCCATGCTGACCTGGATTTTGCTGAGTTAGTACTTTTTAAAATTTACTTCTGTTTCCATTTGATTGCTTGTTATTTGATTATTCAGAGTTTTTCAATCTTTGTGAATAATAAATATCCAGAAATCTATCAATTTTTTCTGAATTATATACTGGCACACAGGTTTGTGAAGTAATTGCTAATACTATATTTAGAGGAGTCTCAATTTGTGCTCTTGACTTCAGCCAATGCTCTGTGACAGTTTTACTGGGAAAAGGAGTCTGAGTTTGTGCTCTTTCCTTTCTCAGTTGCCATGAGATCAGCTGTGAGAGGAGTCTGAGGTCCCACTCCACCCTTCCTCCATTGGCCTGGGATGGCTAAACTAGACAGAGGAGTGTGACTTCCCACTTCTTTCTTCCATTACTATGGGGCAGTTTGGCTGGCAAGAAGAATGTAGTTTAGATCCTCCTTTCTTCCATTGACCCGGTACAAAAAAGGCAAGAGAATTTGGATATTTACATTTCTTTCTCTCCACTGGTGTGACTCAGATCCCTGAGGCCTGTGGGAATGACAGTGAAATAGTTAGAGATCTAGTTAAGGCTGTCATGATGAGCAGGAAGAACTAGAGGTGGGAAAACATCCTACACAACATTAGCAATAGGAGCCAACATGGGGTATCTAAATTTTCTTTTTGTTTTACTATACTTGTCCTCTTCCTCTCTTTCATCAACTATCTCACTTGAATTTATGATACTTTCATACAAGTAAACATTATGTCTTGTCTTTTTGGATCACTTCAAAACTCCTAGGCTTTTTCTTCTAATCTTTTCCTCCTGTGTCTTGCAGTTACCCAACACCTGTATGATCATCATCCAAGGATTCGCTCCAACCTTGCTCCTACTCAGTTTTGCCTCATTCATCTCTGCATCCTGCCACCTATCCTGCTCAACATCTCCCACACACAGTAGGTAACAATCACTCTACTAAGTGGAAAATGTTACATACAAGTTCCTGGTATAAGTTGGAATATATTATATTTCTTTAGCCCTTCTTCCTAGGGTTATAGGTATCAGGCTAATAGTTACCACAGTTTGTCAGTGACCAACTGAGTCTATTATTATTGCCATTATTATTAACTAGGATGCTTCACATGCAATAAACAATTTTCCTTCTTGTGTATGACAACACTGTGATTGTAAGTGGTCCTAAATGTCTCCATAATTCAGTACCAGAGGAATTGGACTGAAGTCAAATAGATAATAACTCCTCAGGCTTAGTATATTCAGAAGATAGGTCCTTGGAATAGATACAAAGACCAAGAGAAAATTACCTCTAGAAAGCATTTGGAAGAACAGATATATCCTTTGAAAGCATTAACACCCAATGAAGAGGCTATCTAAAATAAGAAATTTATAAGTATTAACACAGAAAACAAAATATACCACAACATAAAAAAATTATAAGACAAAGAAGTAAAGTGCAATCCCAAATGTCCAGGCAACCCAAGACAAGTACAGAGCACAAAAAATAGAGGAAAATAGAAGCCCCAAACCTTCTACTCTCTGAAAGGATAGTGGCAGAAGTGAAAATGCAAATGGAAGAGAATATAGGAAAAATAATCTCTAAGCTGCAAAAAGAAAATGACTATGGCATAAAAGACACTATAGAAGACACAGATAAACAGATAGAGGAGCTCAGGAAAATGATAGGAAGCAAGAATTCCAAATACAGACAAGAAATGGAATTATTTACAGAGTTCCAAATGGAAATGCAGGAGATTTGAAACTCTACTGAAGGTATATGCAGGAGATTGAATGAATGCTAGGATAGGATACCAGATCTATAACACAGGAACACAACTAGTGAACAGAGAAAGAAAAGTGTCTTAAAAATTGCAAATGACCATGAAAATTCAATTCAACATCTACGGGATGAAGCAAAGAACAACGTAAAATTGATTGGAAGTAATGACAAAGCTGAAGACATCAGAAAAGCAATTAAAAAACCTCTTCACGGAATTAATAGCAGAAAACTTCCCAACCATGGATAAAGAATTTGACATACAAGTAAATGAAGCATTTAGAATTCCAAATAGCCATGACCAATATAAATCTACACTGCCATATAATCCAGGTTTTACAAATTCAGCACAAGAAAAATTATTAAAAGCCATTAGAGAAAAGAAACATTGTCTATAAAAAAGGCCCATTAGAAGCACAGAAAACTTCGCAACGTGAGTCTTCAAATCAAAGAGAACTTGGAGTGAGGTATTGCAAGCAATCTTCATCTCAGATTGATATATCCCACAATACTCTTTGAAAATAATGGAGGAAGAATATACTTCCATGAGAAAGAATAACTGAAGTAATTAATGACCCCTGATTCACAGAATACTTTGAAAGACATATTAGAAAAAAATCTATGAAGAGCACAAACACAACAACCCCAACAGAAATAAGTCAAAAGTCATGGCAAGTAACTCAACAAATATGAAAAAGACAGGGTACAAACAACAGGAAAACAACATGAAAAAGAAAAGCCAATACATTTCAGTTATAACCATCAAAGTAAATTGTAAGTAGTCTCAACTCACCAATCAAAATAAATAGAATGACAAATTGGAACAAGAAGTAGGATCCAACACTCTACTGCATTAAAGAAACACATTTAATTCAAAAAGAAATTAATAATCAAAGGGTTTAAAAACTATCCTTGCCACAGGAACCCAGAAAGAAGCAAGTATAGCTACTATATTTGAAGACAATGAAAACTTTAAGCCAAAATTGATCAAAAGATACAAAGAATGCCACTGCATTCTCATTTAGGAAAAACTCCAAGAAGAATGGATAATAATCATATATGTACCAAACACAAGTGACCCCAACTTCATAAAATAAATATTAACAGACATGAAAAATGAAATAAACACTAACACAATTGTAGTGGGGGAACTTAATACCCACTCTTATAAACAGATAGAACAATTAGATTAAAAATCAATAAACAAATATTGTATAATTCACACCAGGCCTGTGGACAAATGGAGTTGGTAGATGTCTACAGAGTCTCCTGCCCTAACCATCACAATACACATTCTCAGTTGAATATGGGATGTTCTCCAAAATAGACTACAAATTAGTCAATAAAACAAGCTCCCATAAATGCAGAGGAATTAAAATGATCCAGTACATATTATCTGACCATAGTGCAGTGAAATTTGATAACAATTGCAAAAGAAACCACAAAAACTACATGAAACTTGGAAAGTAACCATTATCCTCATGAGCAAACAATGGATCAGAGGAAAACTTATTGAAGAAACTAAACAGTATCTATAATTGAGCAGTATTATTAATACAATATACTAGAAGTTATAGGATACAATGAAATAGTCATATAAAGGAAAAATATAGCAATGAATCCCACATCAGGAAAACAGAATGAGTTCAATAAACTACACAATGTTGAACATTATCATTCTAGACAAAGAGCAACAAATCAAACCCAAAGTTCCTATGCGACAGGAAATTACAAAGATAAGAGAAGAAATTAATGGAATTGAAACTAAGAAAACAAAACAATCAATAAATTGAAGAGCTGTTTTTTAAAAAAGATTAAATAAAATTGAACTACACCTATCCAAGGTATTCAAAAATAGGAAAGATTCAAATTGAAACCATTAAGAATAAAAAGGCTGAAATTAAAATAGATACTGTGGAAGTCCAGAAAATCATCAATATCTAATTAAAAAATCTTTACACTAATCGAATAGAAAGCATGAAAGAAATGGACAGATTCACAGATACATAAGAATTGCCAAAATTAAATAGAGTTTCAAAATTCTAAATAACTTTCATTCCTGAATTCACTGTTGAATTCTACAGAAATATCAAAAAGAACTGATGACTGTAATGCTGAAACTCTTTAAGGAAAATTTAAGGGATGCAATACTTCCAAAATAAAGCCTGAAAGTAAATATTATCCTGATACCAAAACCAGAGAAGGAACCAGCCAAAAAGTAAATCTACAGGCTAATCTCCCTAATGAACATAGATGCAAAAATCCACAATAAGATACTATAAAAAAATGCAGCAACTGATTCAGAACATTACACATCATGACTAAATAGGATTCATCCCTGGGATGCAGGGATGGTTTAACATATGTAAATCAGTAAGTATATTATGCCATATTAACAAAGCCAAAAAACCCACATGGTTTTCTTAATAGATGCAGAAAAATGTTTGCCAAATTTCAACACCAAGTCATGATGAAAAACACCACAGAACATTAGACAGATGGTCTTTATCTCAATCTGATAAAATTTGTCTTTTATTAATCTAGCATGACATCCTACCACACTGTCAAAAACTGAAAGCTTTTACTCTAAAACCAGGAACAAGGCAAGGACACGAACCATCTTAACATCTTCATCTTAGGGTCACACATGTTTGCCTGTGTGCACCTACAACCATATTTCTTGGTGTGCACTGAACTTCTGACTGAAGCAACTGAGGGCTTACTGTGGAGAACTATACAAGTATCCTTCCTCAGTTGAACGCAGCAGAAAAAGAAGACTGACTTTATGTGGGATCAAGGACACTGGATCATCAAGGTGCTGATCCAAAAGAGCAGAGCTACCTCACAGGGACTGAGAGCTATTATAGATAATGACTGTGGGCAAATTATGGGAGTATAAGTTTGATGCTGCTGAATGCAGCACTATTTTGTATTCAACAGATGAATGTATCAGTGGCAAATCAAACTGCATGGTAGTAACACCTTACCTGTGTAATCAGATGTTGCTGGTAAATGACACAAATACTTCGTGGGGTGGTCATAAGTGTACAGGTATGGTGTCCAACAACTGGTCCATTATGGAAGCCTGATGGGTCTGTGGTGTCATGGATGGGCCTTACCTCCCTACTGGACTGGAAGCTGAAAATGAGAATTCCATACTTCAAGGGTACCATTGGACGCACCCTAAGAGACTTGTCCCAAATTTGGATACTGTGAACCACAGGGAGCACTACACAAAGCAAGTGGCCTGGTGATTTTATCTGATGTCCTTGAGGATACCAAGGACAGGCACCAAAAATCTAGTCCTCCAGGTTGAAGCCTTTGCTCAACTTATGACTCAGATCTTGAATGCTATGCTTCAGACTTTAGTGTTGCTCATGGATGAGATTTCTCAAATGGGAAAGGTATTTTTGCAAAAGCACATGGCTCTAGATTTGCTACTGAAGCACAGGGTGGTATTTTTGGCCTCTTGCATGTGAAATGCTGCATTTATATCCCTGACCACCAGACACAGGCATAAGAAATCTTGCAAGAGTTTGATATGGAAATGGTCACTATCCAGGCCTTTCAATGGACTCCTTCACCCAATAGTGGGCATCCTTGTGATATACCTGTTGCTGAGTAATTGTCAGCTGTGCTGTGGTTGGAATGAGGTTGATAATGTTCTACTGTTCCCTTAATTGCTGTGTTCTTTTTGCACAGAGGTCTACCATATAGATCACTCACCAGAAACAATATGACCCTGACCTCTGAAGGGGTGGGATGTGGCAAACCACTCAATAGTACTTCTAGGCTTGAGGTTTCTGAGGACATCTGAGGATGTGACCCCACTCTTTTGTACAGTTTCACAGCAGGATATACTTATGTAACCATGACTTACCATAGGCAAACGTTCATACTCTTCATGGTGAAGCAAACAAGAAAATAAATATGTGAAAAAGGGATATATAATGGTTAAACAATAAAGATGCAGATGTCATCTCTGATCTACTGCTGTATTTTTCTGATGATAACTCCTCATGCTTTGTTTTCCCTGGGTACCTCATTCATGAGAAAACACCAGCTTCCAACCTAAAGACATCCCATTATAGTAATATATGGATATTTGTGTTTATAATAGCACAATTCATAATAGCTACAACTGGGAAACAGCCTACATGTCCATCAACAGATGAGTGGGTAAAGAAAATGTGAAGAATTCTGGGAAGATAGCAGAGCAGTCAACAGCAAAAAATCAACTTTTATGCGATTTGGAATCCAGACACTGAGATATAACAACTTTGGAGAGAAAAGAAGGAAGGAAGTGAATCCTCAGGATCCAAAAGGATGTGAAGGGAAACCTAGAGCCCACAGAAGCAATGTAGAGATGGAGGAAAACATGGAAACAAGAGGTGGCAAATTCCAATTTCTCTCTAGCTCCTGGCTCCTGGTATAAGACAGGATTGAATCTGCAGAGATACAGAGAGGGCAGGTAACTCCAGAGAATTTCAAGGAGAAATGCACCAGTGAAATGTTGCATTGGATGCTGTGAACCACAAAAACTGGTGAGTGACTCCAGCTCAAGCATCTGTTGTATCCCGTGGAGAGGATTTATGGTCAGTCACCCTTTCTGGGGAGGGCAACTAGGTACAGGACTTGGAATATTTGTAGAGTGGTTTCCTGTCAGTGTTTGCAGTGTTGAGATCTCACAGTACCTGTGTGAGTGTAGGGAGCAGCTGAGCTGGATATTAATCACACATGTTGGGGCTATAGTAAGGTCTTGAGGCAAGGTCAGCCTCAAGAACATGGAGAACCTGAGTTAAGCCATACAAATGAGTTGTTAGGCAGGTCCTTTCTCCCATTAGCAGAAGGGTTATTCCTGTTGTCAACTTCTCCCTGATTGTGTAAACAAATGCACCTCAGTTGTTGGGAAGTTCCATTCTCCCATCAGGAGAGGGAACTCCAACTGGCCTCAACTTTCTGCATTCTGATGCATCTTCAAACCTTTATCCTCCACCATGCCCTCCCTGGGAATTTGAACAGCTTCACTGGACGAAGTATTTTTGTACCTGAACAGGGACCTGGTATATAAAGAGCTTCATCAAATAGCAGGTTTGAAGACACTTTGGTGTGTGTGCAAAGAAAATAAGCTCATGAGAACAAAAAAGTTTCTTAAGAAGCATATGGGAGAGAGGTGTATTGATATCATCAACATTGATTCCATCAGGTGTAAAACACAGGGCAAACAAGTTCTAAAGACTGATAGCTGTAAATATATATGCTTGATGATATTGGGATGTAAAGTTTCTGATATCAAGATTTCTTGAGTGTCAAAATTTCTTCTCTTTGTGCAAGAGACATGTCCCTGGTTCCTCAAACAATGAACTGCGAATCTGAAGATATGGAGCTGTTTAGGGAAACAATCATGTGTGCAATATACTGCTGATTGGCCTGAGAATATTTCTATATTTCCTTACCCTTGTGGACCTTGATCAGGGAGTCTTGATGATCATATGCCTATTCAGATGACCAGAGTGTAGAAGTATTTGCTTTGGAGTGCTATCTAAAAACTAAGTCCCAAGCAAATAAAAATATAGTAGAGCATGAACCTCCCCCCTGACATAGAAACTGAACCTTCTAGTTTTGCTCATTCAGATAAGGAAGAGGCTTTGGGGTGTGAGGGAGGGACAGGGAGCACATTTATCCATTGGAGAAATGTTTCACTGTGCCTTCAATTTCACAACCACCCAAAGTAAAACCAAGAACCTTATCTGTGCCATAAGCAGCTACTTCTGTATTCTAAGTTCGAAAAATTTTTGCTACAACATAGGCTGGGCCTTCCACCTTTCATAGTCTCCCTTCTAATTGCTGCTAAAAGATGCCAGGTGTGTTGGATCCTTAGAAGGTTTTCAGCATGCCTACCCTATTATTAAAGCTTAAGATATGAATAATCCAGAAGAAGTTATACATCTTTATGAGGCTTTATCCTTTAAGATGTTAAAAGAAATAAAACAAGGAACTGCTATCTATGGCCCCATAGCTCTTTTTACATTGAGATTTGAAGAGTGTATAGGACAACAGTTTATGGCTTATAATATTTGAAAAGGAGTGGCTAAAGCATTTTCAAGTCCAGGGGATTATTTATTGTGGAAGTGAAATATTTTTTATTTGTATATGGATTAGAGTGCTTGCAATGACACAACATGGCCATTACAAAACATATGTTAGACAACTGGAGAGCCTCAGAATCTGGTGAGAACATCAGCAACCTCTCCCCACACCTGGAGGACATCAGCGGCTGGTGGGAGTTTCAGTAAACCCTCTCACCACTTGCAGTACCTTTTTGGGCTGGCAGGAGTGTCTGTGTCCCTTCCCCCACTGGAGGACTTTAATAGACCATCAGGAGCCTTGGTGACTCATTCTCCCACCTAAAAGACCTCAGCAGGCAGGTGAGAGTGTGTGTGAGTCCCCCAACAACCAGAGGACCTCAGTGAGCAGGCAAGAGTCTCAATGACTCCTCCCCAACTAACAGTTTTTCAGAAGGCAGGAAGGGCATGAATGAGTCCCCACCACTAAAAGAACCTTCGCAGGCTGATAAGAACACCTGTAAGGGAACTTAGCGAAGGATTAGTTCACATCAATACTCTTTGGTAGTCAGCCTAAGAAGAATCCACAACTCACCCAAGTGTCCTTGCAAGAGCAATTTTGGTGACTGGCACCTCCCTTACACTGTGGGGCCCAGCAACTGAGTGAACATCAGCCAAACAATACAACCCTAGGAAACACACGTTGGGTAGTCTCCGCTAGCAGGACTGAAAAGACTGAAATATCAACAAAATGGTAAAAATGAAACAATGGAAAAGAAAAATGCCTAGTCCATCAGAAACAAGTAAAGGAGACATTGACATAGAAGATATTTAAAGCAACACATGAAATTTCTGAAAAGATAGCAAGTGAAGTAAAGAAACAAATCCATGATTTTATAGAGGAAATAAGATCACAAAAAAATCACTCAGGTAAAAAAATAAATGACAATATTAATGAAGGAATTGTTCAGAAGGCATAGAGAAAAAAATTACAGGAGCATAAAAAAATGAAACCTTGAATGAATATTACAGGCAAAAAGTAGAATGCATGAAACAGTTTGAATGCAATAGCCAGGAAATTAAAAACTGCATTGAATGCTGACAAAACTTCTTGAATGAAACTGAAGATAGACTTTCAGAACTTCAATATATGATTGGAGCTAGCAATCATGAAAGAAAAGAGCTCTTAAAAATAACACAGACCATGAAGTGACAATTCAATGGTTCCAAGATGATGCAAGAATAACAATATAAGACTGACAAGTGTCAACTGAAATCCAAAAACCAACTCAAATGACACAAAAAACTATTTTTAGAATAATACTGGAAAAGCTCATAAGCTTGGGAATACTATATATATATATATATCTATATCATATATCATATATCATATATATATATATATATATATATATATATATATATATATGAAATCTACAGAATTGCATCAGCCATAACCAAAATAAATCTATACCTAGACATATAATAATCAGAATCCCAGAAACTGAGCACAAAAACAGAGTATTAAAAGCCATTAGAGAAAAGAAACAGATCACCTATCAAGGAAAACGCATTAGAATCATGGGTGACTTCTCAATACAAATCCTTGAGCCAGGAGTTTCAAAGATGGCGGACCTAGAGGTAGCAGGATATGGAGCCTCTCTGAGAGAGACAGCTCAAATTCCAGAATAAAACACCCTGGAGAGATCCAAACAGAGGGAGATGGACTCTCTCAACCCAGGAAGAAACTGAAGGGAAAGAAACTGCTCGAATACAAGGTTCCAGGGTTACCATTAGAGAAGCTAAGATCAGCAAGCACTGCATTCTGATTGAGCCACCTGAATTTGTGCCTGAGATCCACTTGAGCGACTGAACCCACACCGAAGCCACTGGCTTGAGTGGCCAGAGTGTGGAGCTGAACAGCCCTGCACGTGGCTCTCCCAGAACCGGCCCTGCATGGGACCCACCCAGAAGCACCATGAATTCGCACTGCAGCTGCACTGAGGTAAGAGGTTGGGGAGCCCAGCAGTTCTCGGGGACTGGCATCAACATGCAGTGAGTGATGGGAATGGGACCCTCCTGCAGGAAAGGGGCAACCAACTAGATGACATATTGGAGTTGGGCAGGAAAGTCCTGGCTCTGTAAGGAAGTGGCTTCAGTTGGTTGCTCCCCTTGCAGAGCAGAATGGTGGAATCTGCTTGCACTGGGCTAGGACCCAATGGGTCATCACAAATCAATTGGTTCCCTGAGGGTGGCACACACTGACACAGTGAAGGCCTGCGAAGGTCAACTGGGCTGTAGGGAAGGAGCCAGCGTATACTCCCCTTGCTTGCACTTCACTCTCTGATAGAGGATGGCAGAGGGCAGAAGCCCCTAGCCTGTGTGCTCCAGAAGAACCCTAACCAACAAGAAAAGGGGCTGGAATCTACACTATACACTTGTATGGAAGAAACCAAAGACATGATGAGAGAGAGAAATAAGAAAAAGCCCCCAGCCCCCAACCCTGAGAATATTGATCCAGGAGAAGTAAATATAAAAAAGACTGAGGGCAGCAAACATGCAACATCAAACACAGCATCAGTGGACATAAAGAGATATCTTCGGGACCTTCTAAACGAGATCAAAATTGAAATGTTAATTCAAGTTAAACAGGAGATAAGTAGATTAATAAAAGAAAGGCTGAGCATCTCTCAAGAAGAAACAGACAGAATAATAAAGGAACATAAGGAGAGAAACATTCGATGAAGAATATTAAAAAATCCCTAGAATTCATGAAGCAGATTCAAAGAGATTACCAGCAAACTAAAGACTCCATAGAAAGTTGGCAAAACTGCTTGAAAGAAACCAAAGATAGACTATCAAAAATTGAACAGAGGCTTGCAATGTGTAATCATGAAAGGGAAGATCTCTTAAAAATACCAAGGGAGCAGGCAGTAACCATACAAAGGCTAGAGGATGACAAGAGGATCTATAACTTAAGAATGAAGCATGTGAATGAAGAAACAGGAGTCAAAACAGAAGAACTGTAAAGGCTATTCACAGAAATTATTAAGGAAAACTTCCCAAACATAGAAAAAAAGAAAATGATATGCAGAGGTATGATGCATACAGAACTCCAGTCACTTACAACCAAAATAGAGCTACACCTAGACACATAATAATCAAGATCCCAGAAATTCAATATAAGAACAGAATATTAAAAGCCATCAGAGAAAAGAAACAGATCACCTATAAAGGAAAACCCATCAAAATCATGGCAGATCTCTCAACACAGACCATCAAGTCAAGAAGAGCTTGGAGTGAAATAATTCAAGCCCTGGGGAGCAATTTCCAGCCCACATTGATGTATTCTGCAAAACTCTCTCTAGAAATTAATGGAGAAACAAGATGTTTCCATGACAAAGAGGAACTGGGAGAATTTGTGACCACCAATCCAACCCTACAAAAACCACTAAAGGACATTTTAGAAAGAGACAAAAAGAATATGAGCATTTCAGGAACAGTGGTAGAGAGGCCTCAGTGAATGGGGCAGACAGTGGAGTGGAAGGGAAAAATAGACCATCAATGGCAGAAAAATAGAATAGCAGAAATGAGGCAGAGAAGATTGGCTATAATCTCTGGTATAGAGGGCCTCAAAATACTAACAGAGAGAAACACAGGCAGAGTAAATCGGGAGATATCCATTGAGATGCTCTGTATAAGGAGGCAGTGGAACCAAAATAAGCAGTGTACCCTATGAGAGTGAAAGGGGAGGAATTGTCTAAAAAAGGAAGGCAGAGGATATTGTTAATTGGGTAACAAGATTTACAATCTACATTATTCTCATCACTCTGCTCGGATGGATTACACACTGTTCCAGTTTGTCTACTTACACTAGACTCGAGGACAAGGTCAGCTAGCTCCAAAATAAGAGGACATAATATGGTAATCATCCCTAATTTCCTATCAACTTAACCAGAAGCCCTGTATAACTTATACTGTCTTATTACGACTGATCTTATTTTGAATCTGGTTTGTTAGAGTGCTGTCTTGTATTGACTGATTTTATTCAAATCTGTTATGATTGATAGCATCAAGTCTAAGAGTATAGGCAACTACACTGAAGATGACAAGATTCACTAAGATACTCACTCTGGTTTGATTATTGCCTGATTTTGAAGTCCTATAATATTTCCAATGCTTTGTTTTTGTTAATGTTGTTATATACTGCTGAGACATCATGGTAACCACTGTAGATCACCTTGTATTGTGGTTTTATATGACATTTTGCTTCATGCTTTTCTATGAATTGTTTTGTTTTGTCTTGCATTGTTTTGTTATTCCCTCTAATACAGAAAGGATAGATATACATATAGAAACTCATGCATGTGTAGAGCTTATAAACAATTTATGATAACAAACTATATAATGCATGTTGAAATGAACAACTATTTTGAAGAAAAAGGGACACTACAGTATTCAGTGCTGACTCCATAATGTCACAGTGTGAAATCCAGCAGTATTATAATTCTTTGTTCAAAGTCATTTTAGCTTGTCTTGTTTTGTTCAAGTTCAACACACATGAAGGTATGGACAGTTGTTTTGAAGAGAATGAGAGACACTATGACAGCCATTCTTGGCTTCCCTATTGTCTGGTCTTGAAGACCTGAAACGCCCTCCTCGTACTGTTTAGATCAGTTCCATACTATGTTGTTTCATGTGAACTCCCTGTATGTGACAATATGGACAGCTACTTGGAAGAAAACAAGAGTCAATATGATAGAGAGTGAATATCTCCAATTGTCTAGCTTTGAAATTTATGTCTCTTACATTGCTTTCTTGTGACCTGCTTTGTTCTGTTTTGTTGTGTTTAATTTTACCCTTTTGATATAATTGCATGTATGTTTGAGTGTGTAAAGTGGATGACCATATTGCTGTTTTTGTCAGATCATGGAGCAGAACTGTTAACAGTGTCACTGTTTGAATGTCTGCTTTGCATGTTTTAATTTTGTAATTTGAACAACTATTTCCAAGACATCAGTATGTAATTTGTCAAGTAATGATTTCTTAGTGGTTTTTTGTTATTTTCCCTTTTTCTTTGGAATTCTGTATTGTTGCTACCCTTTTTTCTGTTTTGTTTAGTTTTTCTTCTCTTTAAATAAAATAAAAAAATTAAAAAAATCCTCAAGTCAAGAAGAACTCGGAGTGAAGTATTTCAAGCCCTGAAAGAAAATAACTTTCAATCCAGATTGACATACCCTGAAAAACTACCTTTCAAAATTATTGGAGAAATAAGATACTTCCATAACAAAGAACAACTGAAGAAACTCATGTCCATGAAACCAAACCTATAAAGACTACCAAAAGACACACTATAGAGAGACAAAAATGATTACATTTCCCAGAACTACAACAGAAAGAAACCACAATTCAGTGCAAGTAGGGAAAAAGCAGGGAACAAACAACAAGAAAAACATGACAAAGGTAAACCAATACATATAAATTATAACCATCAATGTAATGGCCCCAATTCATCAATCAAAAGAAACAGATTGGTAGAATTTATCAGAAGAAAAATCCAACAATATGCTGTATACAAGAAACATGTTTAACTCAAAAGGAAACACATAGATTGAAAATCAAAGGATGGAAAACAATATTCTACGCAACAGGAACCCAGAAAAATCAGGAATAGATATTCTGCTTGTAAACCATCTGAACCTGAAACCAAAATGATCACTAGAAATAAAGACATATTCATTAGGGGAAACATTCAAGAGGAAGAGATAAAGGTCATAAATATATATGCAGCAAACATGGGAGCACCCAACTATATAAGACAAGCACTAATAGAAATGAAATACAAACTACGCAAAAACACAATTGTAATGAGTTAGCTTAATAACCCATTGTAACAAAGAGATAGATTCACTAGAAGAAAAATCATCAAGGAAATATCAGAACTGAATCAAACATGTGAACAAATGGATTCTGTAGACCTTTATAGAGTGTTCCATGCAAAAACATCAGAACATCAGAATACATATTCTTCCCAGATGCACATAGGATGTTCCCTAAACTAGACAATTCACTAGCCCATAAAACATGGTTAAGTAAATGCAAGGCAATTAAAATTATCCCACCCATATCATCTAATCATTGTGCACTGAAATTTTAAATTAATGTCAAAAGAAATTGTAAAACTACATAAACACATGAAAATTAAATAACACCTTCCTGAACAATCAGTGAGTCACAAATGAAATTAAAGAAGAAATTAAACAGTGTCTAAGAGAAAATATATATACAACAACCAGAACCTGTGGGATGCAATGAAAGCAACCTTAAGAAGGCAATACATGGCACTGAACTCTCACATTAGGAAAATAGAATGAGCACAAATAAATGACTTAATGCTACATCTCAATGTCTTGAGGAAGAAGAGTAAGTCAAAAGTGAAGCTCATAGAAGGAAGAAAATCATAAAGATCAGAAAAGAAATTGATACACTGGATAATAAGAAAACAATGTGAAGAAATACTGAATTGAAGAGTTGGTTCTTTGAAAGAATAAACAAGATTGACATACCCTTAGCTCACCTTATTGAGAAAAGGGAAGCAAATACTCAAATGCATGCAAAGGAGAATAAAAGGGATACCACAGATCCTTAGAAATTCAGATCATCCATACTTACTTCAAAAATCTTTACTCGTATAGGCTGGCAAACACAGAAGAAATGGACAGATTCCTAGAAATGTATGAATTACAAAATTGGTACCAGGAAAATATAAAAATTTTGAATAACCAAATATCAATTACCAAAATTAAAAATCTAATTAAAATCTTACCAACAAAGAAAAGCCCAGGTCCTGATAGATTCATGGCTTAATTTTACAAGAAATTTAGAGAAGATTTAACACCAGACTCCTCAAACACTTTAATAAAACTGAAAGTGAAGCAATTCTTCCTGATTCTTGGAGGCAAGTATTGCTATAATCCCTAAACCAGAGAAAAACCCTATCAAAAAGGAGAACTAAAGGCCAATCTCCCTAATGAACATAGGCACAAATATTCTTAATAAAATACAAGCAAACAGAATTCAGGAAATCATTGAGTAAATTAGACATCATGATAAGTGGGCTTTATCTCAGGAAAGCAAGGATGGTTCAACATATGAAAATCAGTAAATGTAATGCACCACACCAAAAGAACCAAAGACAAAAAACATATGATCATCTCAATAGATGAAGAAAAAGCTTTTAATAAAGGCCAGAAAACATTCATGATAAAAAAATTACAGAAAATTGGAATAGTCACTTCCTCAATCTGACAAAAGACATCTATGACAAACTAACAATCAACACCATAGTAAACAGACAAAAACTGTAAGCTTTTACTATAAATTCAGGAACAAGTTAAGGAAGTTTGCTATCACCACTCCTATTCAATACACTTCTGAAAAAATTAGCCAGAGCAACTAGACAAAGAAAAATAAACAGGAATACAGTAAGAAAAGGATGAAGTTAAATTATCATTATTTGCAGATGATATAATAGTCTACCTAGAAGATCCCCAAAACTCCAACAAAGAGCTACTGGAGTTAAGCAAATTCAGCAGCATAGCTGTATATAATGTCAACACTCAAAAATCAATAGCATTCTTGTACACAAACAGCACAGTTACTGGGAGAGAAAGTATGGAATAACACCTTTCACAATAGCACCCATAAATATTAAATACTTAGGAACAAATCTAACAGACATGTAAAAGATGTATATATGTTAAAAATTACAGTATTCTGAAAAAGGAGTTTGAAGAGGGTATCAGAAGTTGGAAATATATCCCTTGCTCTTGGATAGGAAGAATCAACATTGTGAAAATGGCCATACTGCCAAAACTGTTATAGAGATTTATAGTAGTTCCATTCAAAATACTGTTAGCATACCTCACAGATCCAGAGAAAACATTCCTAAAACACATATGCAAGCAGAAGAGACCTAGAATAGCAAAACAATCCTGGACAACAAAGGCAAAGCAGGAGGCATCAAAATCCTAGATTGAAATTACACTACATAGCTATGGTGATAAAATCAGCATCATACTGGCAAAACACAGACCTGAGGATCAGTGGAACAGATTAGAAGATGCAGGCACAACTGCATCCATATCTTGACACAAAGACACCATATCGTGACAAAGTGATCAGGCAGGTTCACTGAAAAGAAGATAGCTTCTTTAATAGATGGTGCTGGAAAAATTTATTTTCCACCTGCCAAAGAATAAAAATAGGCAAATATATATCACCATGCACAAAAACTAAAGTCTAAAAGCATCAAAGATCTAAACATTAAAACAGAAACACTAAATATTTGGTAAGACAAGTTAGGTAGAAATCTTGAAGACATAGGGGTATGCAAAGATTCATGAACAAAATGCAAAGCACAAGGGAATTACATCAAAGCATCAACAATTTGGATTTCATTTTATGGACTTTTTTGCATATCAAAAGAAATCACCAACAGAGTGAAAAAAAGACCCACAGAATGAGAAAATGTTTTATCCAGCTGCCCCTCAGATAAAGGACTTCTATCTAGAACATATGAAGAACTGAAAAAAATTCAGGCCTTCAAATTCAAAGACCCAATGAAAAAATGGGCACCAGAGCTGAACATGCACTTGTCTGATGAAGAATTACAAATGACAAGCAAATATATGAAGAAATGTTCCACATCACTGTTCATTTGAGAAACACAAATGAAAACAACATTGAGATTCCATCCTACTCCAGAAAGAATGGTTGTCATTTAGAAATCAAATGATAACAATTGGCTGGCAGGATGTAGGGAAAAAGGAAACCTTCTTCACTGTTGGCAGGAGTGTAGACTGGTACAATTAGTGTGGAATTCACTGTGGAGATTTCTCAAAAATCTAGGAGTGCAGGAACCATTAAATTGAGTTATTCCCTTTCTGGATATTTTCTCAGAAGAATTGAAAACATGATACAACAGAATATATGTGCACCCATGTTTATAGCAGCACAACTTGTAATGGCAGAATCTTGGAAACAACTCAAATATTTGCCCATGAACCATGGAATGGATAAAAAATGTAGCATTTTTACATAATGAAGTATTACTCAGCTATAAAGAAAATAAACTTTAGAGTTTAAAGGGTAAATGGGTGCAAGTTGAGACCATACTTATAAGTGAAATAAATCAGGCTCACAAATGTAAATAGCATGCTGTCTCTCTAGAGTAAAAAACTGAAAGAGTAAATAAAATCCAAAATGCACAGTAGATATTGTGAAAATGAAAAAGAAAGAAATGAAAAAGAAAGAAAAGGAAAGAACAAGTGGAATTGCAGAAAGGAGAAAACAAGGAAAAAAAGATTATATGTCTCTCTCTCTCTATGTCTATATATTTACATATATGTATAGGAGATAGATAACTGTATTACTAATATCTGTTAGTTCGTCAGAAAGATGAGTTTGTGGCTTTTGGTTCAATTCATCATTTTTCGTGCCTATATCTTGTAATCTGAGCAACTACTTTGAAGATAACAATATGCAATATAGTAAACATGTTAATCTACCATTTTGCTTTAAAATTATGTATCATGATTTTTATTTTTTCATTTTAAAATTAAAAAAAACCCAACAATATGGTGCATATCAGAAACACATTTAACTCAAAGATATTCATACAGTGAAAGTTAAAGGTGAGAAAAATATTTCATGTGACAGGAACCCAGAAAAAACTGAGTAGCAATTCTATTTGCAGAGAAAGTGGATTTCAAGCCATGACCAATCAAAAGAACTAATGAAAGTTACTACATATTTGTTAAGGGAAAACTCCAAGGAGAAGAGACAATAATCATAAGTATATATGCAACAAATACAGGTTCACACAACTGTATATAACAAATATTAATAGATATAAAAAATCAAACAAGCACTGATACAATTGTAATGTGAGACATCAAAACACCACCATCACAAATAGATAGATCAATTAGACAAACATCAATGAAGAAATATCAGAGTTGGACTGAACGTTTGGGTGAACAGATAGACTTAGTAGGTATCTACAAAATGTTCCACCAAACAACAGAATACACATCCTTCTCAGCTGCATGTGGGAGTTTCTCCAAAATAGACCACATACGAGCTTATGGAACATGTTTAAGTGGATGCAAAGAAACTGAAATTCTCCCATGCATACTATCTGAAATTGGAAATAAATGGTAAAAGAAACTACAACACTTCCATAAAGGTATGTGGGTTAAAAACACCATACTGAACAACCAACTTGTCATGGAGGAAGCTATTAAAAAAAAGACCATTTCTACAATTAAATGATAATGCTGCTACAATATACCAAAACTTATGGGTCACAATGAAAACAGTCCTATGAGGGAAGTTTGTAGTGGTGAATTCACACATCAGGTAAAGAGTGAGCTCAAATAATCTAGTGTTGAGCCTCAGACTTCTAGAAAAAAGAACAAATCAAGCCCAAATCATGTATGAGGAAAGAAATTATACAGATCTAAGCAGAAATTTGTGCCACGGAGACTAGGAAAAAATACAAAAAAAATCAATAAATCAAAGAAGGCTTTTCAAAAATTTAAATAAAATAGAAAAACTCTTAGTGAATTTTACCAAAGAATGGAAGAAAAGATTGAAACTGATGCAATTTGGAATGAAAAAGGAAAATCGCAATGAATCCTGCAGAAATCTAGATCATCAATACCTACTTTGAGAATCCGAACTCTAATAAAATAGAAACCTCATAACAGTGGATAGATTCTTAAATATATAGGAATTACTAATGCTGAATCAAGGAGACATAAAAAATTTCAGCATTTGGCTAGCATTAGGCTAAGGTGCACCTTTCTTGAGTCATCATAAATTTAGCGTCATCAGACACCAGCCACCTCAACCACAATAGACCCCAGTGAGATCAAAGTCATGTCCCTGAGGTGCTTTGTCGTGAATTTAATGCCACATCTGCCTTGGCCCCCAAGATTAGCCTCTGGGTCTGGATCCAAAAAAAGTGGGAGATGACATCGTTGAGGCAACTGGTGGTTGAAAGGATCTGAAGATTAAGGTGAAACTGAAAATTTAGAACAGAAAGGCTCGGATTGAGGTGGCACCTTCTGTCTCTGCTTGATCATCAAATGCTTCAAAGAGCTGACAAGAGACAGAAAGAAGTAGAAAAACATTAAACACAGGAGAAATGTCACTTTTGAGAAGACTGTCAACTATGGCCAACAGATGTGGTGCCAGTTTTCAGCCAGAGAACTTTCTGGAACTATTACATGGATCCTGAGGACTACCCAGTCTGTGGGCTGCAATGTGGATAGCCAACACACTCACAGAATTATAGATGACATGAGCAATGGTGCTGTGGAGTGCCCAGCTAACTAAGAAGCATAAGAAAATATTTCAAAACGATCATCTGAGCTAAAAAGAAGATATAGAAATTGTAAATAAACCAAAATAAGTAAATGAAATTGATGAACAAAGAAAAGCCCAGATCCCAAGGGATTCACTGCTGAATTCTACAAGAAATTTAGGGAAGATCTAATGCCACGATTCCTTAAAATCTTTAATGAAATTGAAAAGGAAGCAATACTCTCAAACACTTTTCTGTAAGCTAGCATTAATTACCATGATACCAAAATCAGAGAAGGACCCTTGCTGGGCCAAATGCAGCTCCTGAGGTTCTTGGGGTTAAGCATCAGTGAGAGGATGAGAAAAACAAAGACAAGACAGAGCTGGGGTCAGGTGGAGCCCTTAGTCTCCTGATGGGAGGAAAGGAACTGCTCAACCACTGTAAGACCTTTATTTATGTACTGGGAAAGATGATGTTAATTTTAGCCCCTCTGCCTAGCATCCCATTGTATGGATTGCCTAGGGGCTTGGTGTTTTCCTGGGCTGTAGCAACTTCTTCATGTGGCTGACCGTGGCTGACCCGGGAACTCTTTGTTTTCTGGTAGGGTCACATCTGGGTCATGCCCTAGGTCAATTTCCAGCTTCTACAGCTCCCAACATATCCCTCTTTCTTGTTTTGTTGTTGCACAGGAGGAGTGATCAGTTGAAGCCGGAGGAGCTGTGTTGCAGAGCTTTATAGATCTTTTAAGTTCAGTCCATAGATTTTAAGTCCCTGCATTCCACATTTGAAACCCTGTGCAGTCCATTAATCTGTGAGAATAGTCAGCTATCAGTGTTGCTGGCAATTGTCAAAAGGTATTAGTGAGTTGAGTTTCTTTTATAACATATTACTTTAACATTTTTTAAAATACCTCTAATAGTTGTACATTTTCTGCAGGATGTTCAAGACCAAGTCAAGGTGAGACCTGTTTTAAAAACAATCAATTTTTGTTATCTATCAAGATCAGTTAAGTTAAGTTTCCTCAGGAACCTTAGCTTGAGCTATAGCTCCTCTGTTCCAAGCTATAGCACCTCTTACTTTTTCTGTCAGTGTCAGCCATTCGGATGAGTCGCGGCCATTGCTCAACCAAGTTGCTTCCTGTGAAAGCTTGGGAGATCTTTTCTCCTGGTGACTCTCCTTAGGCACACTACACACCGATGATCACTTTCCTCAGTGGTCACACAATCCTGTTGATCAGAAGACCAGGGACTCACTGAGTATAGGATGATGCAGCAGAAATTCTCTCATGTCCTGGGTCCTCATTGACTTTGGAGGGCTAGGGCCAAAATATTGGCTGTCCTCTTAGCCCATCTGTCACTCCAATTGTTGGTCTCTATACTTGGTTGTTGAACATCCAGAAGAAAAGACTGATAACAGTACAATGTAGTAGAGGCATTATTATCTTATCTAAATATCAAACATCTTACAACATAAAATAGAACCATTATTTTTCAACAACCATGGCTGTTTTAACATTTGAATATCTGCAGGATGTTAACAAATAGTTATATATTTCACACAGAAAATTAGAAATCAAACCATATAGAATGTTATAGCATAAAAACCATGATGACATTTTGTAACACACTTGAATTTTCATTTGACATCAAATTCCTCCTTTTTGATTAATCATCCCTATCTAATACATAAAAGATTTTTACCTAAGTTGTTGCCATTTAGGGGGATATACATCTCATAAGCATTTGTTAGAGGCAGAGGTCTGAATCTCAACCAAAATTTTGTCTCCATAAACAATCCCTGTTTTACATTTGGAAAACCAGTATATCTGGAAGCATGACTATATGAATACACTATGAAGTTAAGGGCAATCATTCGTCATAACCATATGAAAACTTTTGTACAGGCATTTTTTAAATCAAAACCTTTTGTATTATTTCTTTTAATGATGACCAATGTGAACATATTACAATAATATTTATATGACTTTAGTTGGGGATGTCTCCCATAAAGCTATGGAGATCACTGGGGCCTCCAATCAATGAACCTGGTAAAATGTTACCAGGTGGCCACTTTCTTATTCATCAATTGAAGTCCTGTCCAACAATCCCAACCCCAAGGGATTTTGTTTAATAATTTTAATAATAATTTTTTCTTAAGAAAAATTCCAATAATAACATTTAACATATTATTTTGAACAATGAGAGACTCTCAAATTATGATAAGCAACAATGTACATTACATTTACACAACTTACGTTAGCACCATTTTGACTAACTGGAAACCCAAGTGGAAGCATGTTTTGTAATTATGTAACTCAAATAAGTCTTGATTAAATGATCCATAAATATAACAGAAAAAGGAAAAAGAAAAATTACTGAGCTCAAAATAAAAAGAATAGCTGTTCACAAACAGACAAACAGACAGATGAACAAGCATAGGCAGACAATCTGTACAGATTCAAATAGACATAGAAACAAATGCAGAATTGCCAGTGTCCATAGGAACTCTCCAAGTTCCTGGGGGCCATTTCATGCCCCTTTGCTGAAGTAGCTCACTTCTTATACCCCATGTTCTCAAGGTTGAAACACCTGTCACGTCCAGCACCCCATGCCCTCAGGGCGTTTCTCAGGCACCCTGTGCCACTTGAACACTACTATCTTCCTATTAGCAGAGAGCACAGACAATATTGATATAAATGGTGACTTTTGGGCTGGCCCTGGGACATAGTTCAGTGGCAGAGTTCCTTCTGAGCATCCTAAGGCCCTAGGTTCAAAGGTAACATAAAACAAAGTCAAGAAAATGACAACTGTTAACCAGGGAATGAAGATGCCTCAGGTCTGCGCTCTGTGACTCATGAGCTCGTCCCCCTTGTCTCATCTCTCTATAACCTGGGAAAAGGAACACTTTCCTCACCTTGTGGGGAAGAGGGGCTAAAAATACCAAGAGAAGCTTTCCTATGGCCTGCAAAGGCTCAAGGAGGTCTCCAAGAGTCTACGTGCTGCAAGCTGCATTCCTAGTATGGTAGTATTAAGAAAGTGGTACAACTTTCAAGCATGGTGGCTTATGAAAGAGGTTTAGATCACCGGGGAAAATGCACTGAAAAAAGGTGAAGAAATTCCTGCCAAACTCTGGTTAACTCCTCCAAAATCAGGTTGTTATAAGAAGAGGAAACTCTGACTTCCTATCTTGTGATGAGCTCTCTTTCTCTTACACACCATGCACCATGATGCTCTTTTCATAAAAATCTGTGCTTCTTCAGTTGAGCTCATTTTCTTGGTGGATCATGAAATACACTAGACAAATTTATGGGTAAAGACAAATTTGTGTGGTAAAGCATGGAATATTTAAATACATACATACATATATACATACATGCGTACATAGTGCATGTGCATTACAGTTCCTGGTGATGTTACTGGCAATGTGGCATATTAAAGAATTTTGAAAAATAGTTTAACCAGTAACTTATAGTTCTGTGAAAGCAACATAATCAAAAATAGGCATCTGAGCTGGGCATGGTGGTGCACACCTTTAATCTCAGCACTCAGGAAGCTGAGGCAGGAGGATCGCAAGTTTGAAGCCAGCTTGAACCATTCAACAAGACCCTCTTTCAAACAAACACACAGATATGAAATGTTGATTACAATCCTAGGAGCAAAGATTGTCTGAAGGTTTTATTGGTTTCAAAATATTTGGTGATCTGTTGGACAGTGCAGACCTCTTGGACAGTGTGTCCCATTTCACTGGCCTTTCCTGTTAAAGTCTCACCAGCTGGTTTCCTCACCATAGTCACATGACAGTAGTATCACAGCACTGAGCTTAACACAAGGTGATTGCAAACAACACCTTGCAAACTGACCACATGGTCAACAAAATAAAACAAAACAAACAACTCACAAAAACCAAAACAATGAAAATTATGCCAAAAATTTTTTGAGTGTCTTTGATTATGTATTCTAATCAAAGATAATGGAGCCAAATGCAAATATATCAGACCCTGTTTACTGCAGGTGGGTCTCCCTAGGTCAAGCACCAGAGAAATCTGGGAGTTCATATTTTCAATTAAATATATATGTACATATTCATATA